>NDXB01019266.1:0-23450 GCA_002631895.1 Agapornis roseicollis
AAGAAAGGGGGGTTGAGTGAGTGAACGAGCTGCGTGGTTGGTTGGGTTTAAACCACAACACCTTGAAAAGTAATTTTCACCTGTTCTTGCTTCAGCCAGCCCAGCTGGAATACTGCATAAAAAGCAAAAGCCAGTTGATTAGCAGATGCTCCTTTTAAGCTGGCTATTAAGTGATGTACATGAATTTCTGATGGAGATAATTTCACGCAGAAGGCAGAAAGGTCCTTTAGTTTTGCCGTATCTCTCCTGGTTTTCTCCTTTCTTTCTTCATTTGTTTGGTTGTTGTTGGGGATTTTTGTTGGTTGTTTGGTTTGTTCTTGGGTTTGTGGTGTTTTTTAAAAACATAGTTGGGTTAGAAATAAATAAAAATTTATCCAATAGAAAGCTGCAATCTGTGTCCTGTTTCTGTACCTTTCTTTATCTTGATAGTAAGTGCTAACTGTAGAGTAAGAAAATCCTCTCAATGACAGGCTGAGGCTGGGAATGACATTAACACAGGCACGATGGTGCACGCTACAGTACAGATGGAAGTCTTGCTGCCCAAGAGACTCTTACTGTTTTATTTTTTTCTGAGACTCCTCAGCAACAAGAGTGCAATGGACTCCGAACTGAAACTTTGAGGTAAATGAATGCTCAGGACACAAAATGCCCTTCCAAACCAGAAAAGCTAGTGGAGTTACAAACCCAAACTTACTTTCCTCTCAGATGTGGTAGAAATCACCCATCCCCCTCATCTGTCTTCATGTTCTGTATTAAAACCATAATGAGTGCATAATTGTACTGCTCAAAAAAACCAAAAAATATGAGGGAAGAAAGAAGGCAATGATTGTCAGACAGGAAAAGAAACATGCTGAGTTCAACCCGACCATGACTAATTTAGTTATGGTAAGATACATTATTAACATGAATTTTAAATAAGAACTGAAACATCATTTGTTATTTTGATAACAAATAGTGACAAAAATCCAAGTAATTTTAAATAGTACATTTCCTAAAATTCAGGGAACAAAATAGCTGGTATCTGTCAGTACCTATGATAACTGTATTTTTTCACATTTCCAGTCCTATACCTTGGGGTAGAGACGTAAATTAATTTCATTCCTAATGACAGTTTTTGGAATTATAAGAGCTGCCAGCAGCTCCTTCATGCTGCTGTGATGTAGTAAAAGCTAAAGGTAGCTGCAATAGATATGAATGATTTAGTAAGTAGATCAACTTACCCTGCCCCAATTATTCAGTTAATGAATTGGTGGTGGTGGTGATGATGATGATGAAGACGATGACGGTGCAGAGTAGCCCTGTTGTGTTTGCCTTACATTGAGGTTCAATATTGCTTTCAATTACAGTGGGTTAAATTAGGAAAATTCTGTTGATGTCAACATAAAATGACAGCTGTACTGCAGGACAAGGCTCTCTCTAGAGCTTTCTGAATCTGCTAAAATTTGTTTTAGATGTGCTATAGGGTTCAGTGTAAAATGTTGTAACAAAACACTTAATCAAATGCTTAACTTTAAGCATATGTGTAATACCTTGCCTGATCAGCAAAGCAGTAACTATGTGATTAATGTTAAATAAATGGGACAAAGTAAAACCATGTGCTTAAAATTTAAGCTTAAATGCTTTCTTGAGAGTAGAACATATAACTCATTTCCTTAAAAGAGCTATATTCCAAAATCTTGGCTGAACAGTGGTTGTTATATTTTGAACAGTGTTACACACAGAACTCTGACAACATCTTGAGTAGGAAGTGTTATTTCTCAGTAGAAGAAAAGATGTCTTGTTTCCATATAGGTATATGACAAACTTATGGATAGATATTCTTTGTTGCTCCTAGTCTAACACTGTGAGAGACTCCTCATATTTAATTTGGCCATGAAGAATGACAAAATTTTGTTTCTTTTATAAGAATGAAGAATTGTGATGAAATTCCTTAATTATGGTTTAATGATGAGACCCTTTCATGAGGCCCTAAACCACTTATGACTAGTAACCACTGGTAACCATATTGTTTCTGTAGTAAAAGCTACAAATCTGTCAGTATAAGCAATTACCATTCTCAAGGTTTGTAGAACAAAGTACTCTGTTATAGGTTCCAAACTTTATCATTAGGTATCATTTGGCAAACTACTTCCAGGACTGATTTTTCCTTTGCCTTGCAAAGTCCACTCCTATATAGGGAGGAGCTGGTTCATTATTTGGTGAAGACTTGTTCCAAGTTTAAGACATTCTATGAACTGAATGATCATTTGGAAAATATGATAGCATGTCTACTTTCTTTATATTCTGTAAGCTAAATCTTATTCGGTATAAGTACTCATTACTCTCTGACCTGGCACCACATATTTCCTAACTTTACATGCAATGCGGTATGTGTAAGTATGGAGGCTGGGTAAAATGAAACCTGTCTCTGCCACCACACTGTCAAGATATTTAGAACATGCATCTACATGTTTTAAAAGTACTCTGTACAGCACTTCCAAAGATGGGCCACTAAAAAATTTGAGTACTTATGATTTAGAATGTTATTAGGTCCACTCAATTACCTTTTCATCTGAAATGTGCAGTGCTACTTCAGCACCTCCATTGTGTTTTGAGACTCTATCATCTTTTATGCTGAAGCTTAATTTCACTCCCAATACTTGATTGCTCTCACATTTTCTTATTATGCAAACTAAAAGAGATAATGTACAGCTAGTATTTAAAAAAACCCAAATGAATAACAGGATACTGTGAAGTTCTTCCCTAAATTTTTTTTTCTTTCACTATATGGTGATCAAGCGTTCTTTGAACGTATTTTATTATTGTAAATTCTATTTGAAGTCTTTCTTATTTCTTTATCAGTTCATTACAGTCTAAAACCACCTCACTTTGAAATATGGATATGCTGTAAAATTAATACCAGAGGTGTTCTATGTATGTGAATGTATACAGGTGCATACAAGTGTCCATATTACAGTAACAACAATAATTACAAGAATTGCCATTTAAAATATGAATAGTCTGAATAAGAAACCTTATTTTCTTAGTGCAAGAAACAGGAGTTCATATAAACCTTCTTTATTCCATACTTCCTTATTAAAATACAACCATGCTACAAAGAATTGTGGAATTCTGAAATGTATTATGTTTTGGAATAATACACCTATACTGTCTGCAGGATTAAACTTTCATTCCCACCAGACAGAAAACTATTTTTTCAGAGATTACAAACACTGAGAAGTAACAGTTTTATTCTTAACCCAGAAAAGAAGATACGTGTATTTTCTTTAAGACTGAAAAATCTTCACAGTCTGTCACTCCTTAACGTGCTGAATGACCCCATTGTAGCTGTACTTAAAAAAAATATATTATTCTTTACATGGAACAATATTAGATTGAAACATTGTCTATTCAGAATTTTCTTTTATTTTAGGGGTGGGAAAGATTCATTGTCCAAATCCTACATAATAGTCTAAAGGCCATGCTTCAGGGAACACAGTGGGTTGGGAGATATGTATACAATTCTCTGGTCACTGGTGTATAACTAAGTAGCCCAAACCTACGGTTTTCTTCAGCTCTATTACAAACAAATGGTAGGCTGGGTAGTGCAGTACATCCGGTGCCTTTTGGAATTTTCAAAGAAACACTTTTCCCATGTTTTAAGTAACAATGGCAGATAAAGACTGTCAACTTAATGTCATGGCGGATTGGAGGTGTCTATTGTTGTGCTTTCAGGCAGGCCTGACCAGTCCAGCTGTGGAGCTGCTTAATCTCTGTATGATGCAGCTTTTTTTTTCACCATGATCTAAATACACGTACAGACCTTGGCATCTGTCAGCTCTAACAGGAGCATCTCAGAGGCACCATTATGTTTAATTCAGACATTTCTTAAAGCTACAGAAGTGTAAAGGGACAAGTTTTGTAGCCTTATGCTTTGTATAATCTTCAAAAATTGTATTACAAATACTTGTAAAGATTTTTGTTTACGTGCAGAGAACATTGTTTATGGATTCTGGACAAGCATAAACTGACAGTGAAGAAATAAAAATATGCCAATTTGTTTTATTTTTAAAATATTAGAAATACTTTGAAGTGTGATAGAGAAAACAAAACTTTCTGAGCTAAAAAAGCCCAACTTGATTCTTAGATCACTGGGATGGTATGAAAATTACCTAATGCGTGTATGGGAAGCTGCTGCAAAAATGGAGAAGAAAATAAAAATGCAGTGAATATCAGCTGTGTTTCATAGATGGTCCAGTGAGTGGTGATTAATATGTCTAACAAATTCATATGAGGGTACCTTTCAATTATGTTATGAAAAGTCATCGGGCAGTTTTATTTTTACATTGGCCATGAGCTCAAACAGTGAATCAGTTAAAAAGAAAAGTGCTTCTAAAAGAAAGTATTCTCGTGAAAGCCCTAGAACTGAAACGGCCAAGATTTGCACAACTCTAATTGCAATCATTGCACGGCAGGTTGCTGATTATTTTAGACTGATTTGTATGAAACATAGAGAAATTCTGAATATATTGAGAAGCATGATTGATATAATAAATTGATTGATATAATAAAAGACTGCATCTGCTTCCATGAAGGAAATAGTATCCAGCTAGCTTCCGAAATTACTCAGTGTATTGCAAAAATATGCAAAATGAGATTAGGAAAGGAAAGTTCTTGTAAACTAACAAATAATTATATAATTTTATTTGAAACATTAAAATTGAAATGGACCTTTTATTTGCTTGACAGTCTCCGTAGGTATCTGCGAATGAGAGCAAACAACCTTACAAGTGTTTGATTCTGTGCTTGGGAAAGATCTAAGAAAAAAGTGAGAGCTTGAGAGACCTGATTCTTTGTTTTGTCTTTTCCAAATACAGCTATTTTATTTTCTTCTTTCTAATGCTTTAGATCCATCTATCATTTCCTGAGTTTCAAACTCCCCAAATGTTATAAGCTCTTTTGGATTTTGAGATTCCTCTTCTTTCATAGTCTAATTACTGTTGATGTGCTGAATCTTACAGGACATGGTTTGTACTTCCTGATGTAGACACGTTACCCCACATCCTGAAAAAGTGTAGCTGCGTTAGTGCAATCAGTTTTCCAAGATAACTAAACATTTCTGCAGCTTTGACCAGACCAAATCAAGAGTGTTATATAACCGTGAAACTGCAGTCTTCTCCAGCTGTCTGTGTTTAATAGAAATCTTTAAAAATCTGTAAAAGCTTCATCATATTTGCTCAGGAATCCATTCTTATACTCTATATGAAATCAGGTAGGCTGGATCTGTATCATAGCTTAGACTTGGACCACAGGAAGATAGCTAAAACCAAACCTGATCCTTGGTCCAACTTAGATCGTCACTGTCATAACATGGAGAAGTCACTAAATAACAAAGGGGAGTCAAACTTCCGTTGTCTACAAGGTCTCTCTGTATTTTTTGTACATGATGGAGGAAGTCCCTCAAAAGACTTATCCAACTGGTCCCTCAAAAAGGTCCAAACTGGTCCTGAAAAAGACTTATCCAACTGGTATGTCAAGCTTCCATGCACAGTTGAGACAGTGGTAGGCAGAAAAAATGGCCAAAGGCAAGCCATATTCTGTACATGCCTAGGTTTTCAGCTCCTGACCATTGTGGGACCATCCACTTATGTTTGGCCAGTCATTTTGTCCAAAGCTTGAACTTCACTGATTGTCTGGAGTCAAAAAGGTCAGTATAAAAATATCCACAGGTTTCTTATCTTTGATAAAGGAATTCAGGGCAGGGTAGCTGTGGCTGTATACACTACCTAATTGGACACAGAGATCAAGTGCTTTGTTTCCATACAGGTATATCTTTTCTTAATAAGGGAAAAGATAAGTTACATACAGTTGTTTTTGTCCCAAGAGAACAGGAAGAGAAAAGGCTTCCTATTTCAGCCCTTAAAGAGGTAACAGTGCACATTTTCTGTCAGTCAGTCAGTATTCCCCAGGAATGTTCTGCCAGCACTTACATCTGCTCATCAAGTTTTCACCAAATGCCAGAACTCTCTGTTCCAATACACATGAGTAAGCCAGAAAGGTTTCTGCTGATAAAAGAGGAAATATTCAGTAGGAACTAACAGGACTGGTAGTGTTGCAATATGGGAACCAGAATATCAGGCTTTTGTCCCTTCAGAGTTGATGTAACAACTTTTTTATCCTCTTTATGAAGTACAGATCCTTCATACTTTATATTAATTCTTAACTTTTGGAAAGATGCTGTTTTTTAAACAGCACATTTAGAGATAGACTCTTAGCAATATATAGGCAATACATGAAAAATTGTTAGCAGATATATGTGTTACAAAGTAACTGTTTCTCTGTTAGTGCACAAGAAGCATCTTCTCTGTATGTGCCATAGTGCAAAGATCAGCCACAACTGTGTTTTTGAACACGTCATGAATGTTGTCCTCCATGCAGAAGTAACTTCCCTAAAGGAAGGAAAGCTGTGGTCCTGCCTCCTTCCTGCACTGACCTGGAGATTATGCCTAAGAAGCACCATCATAGCTTAGCTGAGCTGCGGAAATCACAAATGCTCTGTTAGAAGATAGCGTGTCTCTCTCCCAGCTGTGGTCTCTGGCCCTGGCAGGGATCCTGAGTTACTATGACTACAGATGATTTCATTGCCTTCAAGCCCTTCAATATCCCCTCACTCAAATACAATTTTTTATTTTGGAGGGAACAAGCAACTTTTTGTTTATTTCAGTTGAGAAAACAACAAAAAGAAAACTTTGAGAGTAGCACGAATCTTTTAATAGCAGTTATTTCCCCTGGATTGACTCAATTGGATCATTAAATTTCTTTTGTTGGGTTTAATAGAGAATGATTGAAAAATCAATGTATACATGCTTGAGATCATGGAAATGATGATATGTCAAAATGTCAGAGGGGCTGAAGGGGTAATGATAGAGTGCGGAAGAAAAGTCTCCCTTTGACTGCTGTACTTGGAAACTGAAAGGCTCAAAGTTTCTCGCTAAACACTGTCTTTTACTTTTTGAAGCATTTGACATTCATTGTGTCTCAGTACACTTTTTTAAAGAAAGCATTCCCCAAAGAAATCACAGAAATTCTTCTTCCATGCTTAAATAAAAGTCACAATATCTTGGTAACTCTTCCAAACATATTTCAACTGCATATGAAGTTCCATATGATATTCAGCAAATAAATTTGGTGATAAGAAAAGAAAAACTAAAACAAACAAAAATTATGGAGCTTACATAGTGGTTATTTTTACAATTTTTAGATAATCGAGTGCATTTGGTACTGTAGATTTATAAAAAGATATGTAAATGTCAAAGCCCTAACAGAATTACCAGGATATTGCTCCTTTTTAACCCACAGAGTGGATTCAAGATTTTCTTTAAGCCTTCTCTGGGAAAACTGAAAAACACTCTATAAATAAGTACCATGAACTAATTGTTTTCTAATTATTTGCAGAGAACTTGAGATTTTAATACTTTCTTAAAATTTATTTTGGTTGGCTCTTCTTGTTTTGCAATGCATTTCAAGAATATACTTTAAAAAACCTAGAAAAAAAATTCAGAAATTGTATTTCATATTTGCTTGAGCATGGACAATTGTTTGAAAACTTCTGAGACCTCTTTTTGACAGCACCATGGTTTTTGCTTCAAGTTATTTGTGGCAGCCATTGTAGTTATGGTTAACCCATGCTATCAAAGAGCTTCAGGTACCCTCTTAAGGTAATTTACATTTCCTTGATTGTGCAAAAAAATGAAGAAGGGAGTGAAGGTCTGCCCATTTAAAATTATTTCCCTGAGATCCATAAAATGAGAGCACACAGTTAATTTTAAAAGCCATATTAAAAAAAAAAAAAAAAAAAAAAAAAAAAAACCTACAAAATACAAACCACCAAAAAAAAAAAATGATAACAAATGCCAGCAAAAAAGTTTTAGCTTATTATAGCTCTAAAGTGTTATGTTTAGAGGATACTCTTTGAGGCTTGGTTGAATTTAAAAAAAAAAAAAATATCAATTTCNAAAAGACAGAAAAAAACCTCCAAACTCCAAGGAAAACAAAATAATCAACCTTGTGTTTATATAAATGTGCACATGTAAAAATATTTTCAAAGAGAAAAAAATTTGGATGCCCAATAGCCATATGTCGATTTATAAACTGTCAACTGGCTCCTATAGCTCATTGTCCAAATTATAGTTTGGAATATTAATTCCATTTTTATTGAAAAGAAGTATAAAGATAAAGGGATTGGCCCTTTTATATTAGTCTAGGCATATATCCATTATAAAACTGTGTAGCAAGTGTTCTTTAATAGTTTCTCTCTTCATGACCATGCAACTCATATATCTAGAATTACAAAATATATTTCTTCCAATTCTGAAAACAGAAACTATCATCTTGTCTTACATTTTGTATTATGATAACATTTAGGAGTTTCAATACTGACCTCAGACTCCACTAGGATGTGAGGTAATGGAAGAATAAAAATATAGATTTTGCTTACAGGAGACAAGAGGTTGATAACAGACAGAAGGGGCAAAAGAGATCTAATTTTCATCACAGTCATGGGATAAGGTTCCTCCAATATAGCAACTGAATTTTAGTCAAACATTTTGTAGGCAGGTGGCTTTTTTTCACTGAACATTATATTTACTGGAAAACAGAATTTCAGGGTTGAATTGAGTAGGCTTTGTGTCAGATAAAATATGCATGAGGGTGCGAAAGTAACAAAAGGCTTCAGTTTTACAATTACAAAACAAGCCTTTTAAAACTTGTTTTATACTGTCTTTCCTTTGTTTCCAAATTGATACTAATGAAAAAAATCTGAAGAATCCAAACAAAAATGAAGTATTTTGTTTTGAAATTAATAGAATTCCAATTAACTTATTTTCTTAATGAGTTACCCACTAACCTCTTTTTGTTAAAAACTTCTTAAAAATTTATCAACCTTTTCTGTTTATCCAAAATGACTGTGTTTGGGTCCCCAAACAAAAGCCCGTCATCCGCTTATGCCAACGACCAGTTTTAAGGAAGATTTTACCATGCTTACGTGAAACTGAAATGATGCCTTTGTGAATGTTTGCACAGTTCCAACTAACCCAACTATGAGCAGCAACATGACAAAAACATGATTTTGTTTGCCTTTTTTGTTTGTTTGGGGTTTTTTTGTTTTGTTTTATTTTGTTTTTTTCTGGGGGAAGGTGGGGGATGGGGTGGGGTAAATGTTTATGTTGC
The DNA here is from genome assembly GCA_002631895.1 of Agapornis roseicollis. Classification (NCBI taxonomy): domain Eukaryota; kingdom Metazoa; phylum Chordata; class Aves; order Psittaciformes; family Psittacidae; genus Agapornis; species Agapornis roseicollis. Next base: position 9,208 of record NDXB01019266.1, read on the forward strand.
TGGTCAATAGGAAAATGAAGACTGCAGTTTAACAGCCAATTAACTGAATCATAGTTTGTACCTTAGGGGCTGGCACACTGATGAGGTGGAGTAGAAAGGCAATGCAGCTACGTGCCTAGAACTGCACTTAATGATGAAAAGACCAAAAAGCCACATCCTTGGCCATTGTAGTTATGTGGCCAAGCTAATGGTAAGCTAGGGATGATACTGAAAAGTGAGATAAACAGATTATGTCTGGTATAACAGAAACAGAACCAATGGAATCATTTGAATTAAAAAAAAATACTGTTAAAGTTACAGATAATCCATTCCAGTGGTATTACAAGCATATACACAATTTAAACTATGTATGTCAGTGACTGAGAGATAGGTTGATGAACATAAAATGAAATTCTGTTTTCATCTGTGGAGTTAGTCTAGAGACCATGTGAAAGAGATGGTATACAGCAAAATTTGAGTATTTCTGCATATGAGGATTGATAGATAGCTGTTATGGAAGTAGATAGTCTTTCAATTAAAGACATGGAGCATTCTGAAAAAAAGAGGTTGAAAACTCAGTTTCCAAACTGGAGGAAGACCAGATAATATTTATCTCACTACAACAGTTCCAGGATATTTTTAAAGACGTATGGGGTCTGACTTCATTTTACAGTAGTTTCACAAATGGTCTAATTCTCTATTAGTAGACTTTAACTCTGTTTCTAGATACAAAAAATCCAATATCTGTTTCAAAAAACTAATTGCATTCTGTCAATGTCAAAGTAAGGCACAGTTCTACACCTGTATTCACATCTGCTTATAAACATTTCTCTGTCCACTGGAGTTAAAATTCAGTGCATTGAATGAAAATTATTCCCCCACCCCCATTCAAGGGGCATAGTTAGAAATCCTTATTTATTTCAAAGTACGTAGACATGGCACTTAAACTGGAGTTGTTCCAACTCAGACAGAAGGATTTTAGTTCAGGAGGTATTTGTGTCAGTACCTGTTGTGACAATGATGGGTGTTAATAACGTATTCTCTGGTTCATGATAAATTTAGTATGAAAGCATGATTAACTTTCTCAACAGTTTTTGGGGATTTTTGCCACACCAGATCTGAGTGTATGCATAACCACTCCTTATTTTAGACTCATGATGGACTTTTACTAGAGTGATTTTATCAGGTGCCAACCTGTCATAAATTTCCAATGTGGCTTCTTAGTGCTGCTATTTTTCCCCCTGAAACATGATATTATCCTGACCTTCTGCTCTGATGATCAGGGGTACCCCTGCATCTATACTGTATCCTAGAAAGGTTTTCTATAGTGCCAAAGTCTTATTAGTCTCTTGGTTAGCCATTATCTGATATTCAATTGTATCATGGAAAAATATCTACAGCCCTATGAGCTTCTTTTTTTAAAGACATGTAACTGACAAATTCATAATACATAATTCTGCTTTTTTTATGTCCTTGGCAATTTTATCATTGATTTCAATGAGAACAAGAGCAGAATTTGAGGATTTACACCTTGTTCTTGGTCATTAAAGTGTAAATTAAAAATTGATGGTAATTTTGGTGAGATACCAGATGTAACTTACTCTATATAAAGCAGTTCAGACTGCTTTAAATGTGAAATAAAATGTCATCCAAATAAAGAGAATGAATAATGAAACCTTTTGAAACTAGTCATGATCAAAGCGTAAAACTATGTTTGGTCCCTCTTAACCTCAGTGAATGTTTTTATTTGGAAGTAAGGAACTTTGTGGTCCTTACACTGCTGTCAATTATGGTAGATCTAAATTTGTCAATTTCAGTATAAATCATTAATAAAAAACATATAAAACATTAATGAAAATAAGCTTTTCCTTCTCTCCTTAAGCACTAAAAGAATCTTGTTAATTTGGTGATGTTCTCAATAAGAAATGGCTCAAAAAATTCTTAAAAGGGTCTTTGGGCTGCTGTCCATGAAAACCTTTAAAAACACCTTCTATTTATCCTTTTTTTAGTAATCAGTCAGATCTCTGAGTTGTCATCATGTCTAAACATTTGCAACTTATCACATATTTCACACTGAGCAGTAAGTCTTCAAAAGGGCTCAAGAGCTCAAGTCTTGGACAAGCATAATTGAGAGCTACAGTCCTGATTTGATTGCAGTTGGTGACAAAAATTTAAAAAAAAAAAAAAGGGAAAAAAAAGGTTAGCTTTTAATGTGGACTAAGTTAAGTAGGAGTTTAAATTCAAAGAATTGAAACAAGCATGCTTCATTTACCTGGGGTTGCAATGACACCAGATTTCTTTAAAATCTTCTAAAGATGGATTTTACTGAGCTTAAAAGCAATGATGTCTAATATGAATTTGTTTGACCATGAGCTTCCTTTTGGGCAACAAGCTATGCAAGCTGTAAGTTGCCCAAAAAGCAGAGTACACAGCTACTCACATCTAATTCATACTGCTGCATGAAGCCCTAAGGTGACAATTATTTTTGAATTCTGTAACAAATAGAGGTCTGACATGGTGGTTAACATAGAATAGCTGTTTTTTTTCCTCTTTGCAGCCTGGAGAAGACCTCATGGCTTCCAACAATATGTCACCTCTAATCTTATTTCCTATTTCCAGACTATATTTTCTTTGAGAATTTTTTTATTTTATTCTTCATTCTACCATCTGATAAAGCACAATCTTTTTCCACTAAAAAGAAAAAAAAAAAAAAAAAGTCTGACTCTGTAGGGGTAAAATGATTGTATGTATTATGCTTCTGTGAGAATGCCTAATTTTTTATCAGTATTACTAGGGATGGCCTGGTAATGGTTTTACTTAAATATCAATACATTTTCTATGGAATAAATGAAATTAAGGGAGACTTTGTAGTACTTTTTGAAATTCAGTAGAAAGAACTTACCAAATAAATTCAATGTGTAGTGCTGTCTTAAAAATACAGCTGTATATTGTATTTTAATAACAGAATTTTCAATGATATGTGGAAAACAAAACATTAACAACACCTTCATGTTTAGTAATATTACCAGTGAAAAGATGTGTAATAGTTGGACAAATTTAAGGACTGATTTATATAAAAAAGGACAATTTCAGTACTCCATTTCAAGGCAATTATAATGTTACATGGGAATATTTTATTGTAAACAAGCATTCTCCTGCCTGAATTGTCTCAGAGCTCAGACAGTCTTAAAGCTGCTATGGAAAGACACTCTCTTATATGGGTTGTTCAAAAGGCAACTTGGACTTATTATGGTCTGAGTGGCAGTCTAAACCAGATACTTGACTTGTGTCTTTTACCCTCCAGGTCAGTCCTGAATATCTGGCAGACCTAATCAAACATGTAGTACTCCAGTTTTCTTTTGAAATTCCATTATTGCACTGCTGCCTACCTTGACATAACATGATTCCTTAAAAAGGCACTAAAAGAGCATGCACTTTCGTTCAGTCTCACAAGCAGAAGCAAAGAGAACAGCAAAGCCCTTGAACAGCTAGTTTCTCCTTGATAGTTTCATTTCTAACATCGATAAAATTTTCACCTTTGTAGGAGGTATAATATGAAGATAATCCTGGTCCTAAATTCCTTAAAAGATAAAATAGGAAGGATAAGTAAGCTTACAAATAGAATTACTTCCTGAATTTTTGTGTCAAGGTATTTGCAAACATTGCAGAAGTGTCTCATCATAAAAAAGCAGTTGCAGAAACCTCTAAATTCATTACTGCTAACACAAGACATTTATAAATGGGTAAATAGTATGGCTGTATAGATTTTTGTAGAGCCTCTAAACCTTTCAGGAACCACATCCTCTTTTAGAATAAATTGTCACAGCACTGCAGGTTTGATGCCCACTCACCAGAAACAGCTTGAAAAATAAACAATTAAAAGAAAAAAAGAGGTGTCAGCGGTTTCTGTCACAGTTCAGAAAAATCTGAGCCAGCACTGTGACTTCAGAAAATTTGCAGAGTCTTAACTTATGACTTTCAAAAATGGAGCTTTAAATCTCTGTTCTCTTAGGAGCGACTAAAATTGAGTTGAATTTATGGAATGCTCATGCAAGTTTATTTCTAATCCATGAATAGAAATAATCATATCAGACTCTTTCTATAGTCACACAAGGTCTATGTATGTGCCTGCTTGCATGCTTATGTACAGCTGAATTGTGACTGAAACTTTATATCTCCAAAAGCCACAAGAAATTAGTAATACCTTAGGAGTACATGTGGAAATTTGAATCTCCTCAGTATACTAGTTAGTACAACTAGTAGATGTCAACAAGAGCTGACTACTTCTTCCCCAAGTCCCAGATAAAACAAAATCAGAAGTCAGTTGTGCCCCTGAGAAGTGTCACCACTGGGGAAATCAAGGACTGTAAAATTTAGCATCACTTTTTCTTTTGGATTCTATATCAAAGCATATAGTCTCATAAAGATACTCAGCAATCCAGTCCCTGCTTACAACACATAAGGGGTAAAGAAATTCCTCATTGCCAGTGTTATATCAATGCACAGAGTTCCATTTAGGAAATACCAATCTCCATATGGATCTGGTGTCTTAGCAAATTATTTATGATGGGTATTCAATGCATTAGTAATTACAAAAGACTCACCTAGAAACTGTTGACTCAGTTAACCTGCCTGTCAGGATTTTTGTCTAGATGTATTACAAGTGGGGAATTGATGCAGAGTTTCACAGGCTATATACATCCAGGGCTGACTTGGTTTACAGCGTCACAATGGATCTGACTTAGCGTTTCCCCCCAGATCACCTGGGTACCTCAATGCTCCCATTGAGCCACTGCAGAAGGGAGCTCTAGCAAGCCTCAGGTTTCACTTTGGTCTTGACTTCATTAGGTAGATATTTCCAAGGACAGTTGAATTGAGCAGTACCCTGGGCTGTATACTAGCCAGCATTCATTGTGTATGAAGGGAATTTTTGATAACCCTGTATGGTAAGCAGGCATTATATGCTGCTAAATTTCAGTGTAATTCCTGTGATATCACATATTATATTCACGTTAAAACCAAATGAGCTCATCATGATTAATGTTACTGCAATGAATGCTGAAGGAATTAAAAACGATTATCCACTCATTATAAAGGGTTGCTGATAATTAGGGCTATTACACAAAAAGGTACATTTTAAGCAATCACCACAGTTAATTCATTCAGCATTATATTATGCAGTGCTGATAACAATGAGTTCTCTTGGCACTCCTGTGGTTGCCACATGCGTGTCCATCAATAACCCATTGTACTGTACCTTCACTGGTTGAGCATCAAGTCATAAACACTTCAATAATGTGCTACCTGTTGGGAGCATTTATTATGGTTTTTTAGTTATTTTCTAGCCATTAGCAAAACGCAACTATAGAAACCATTTTCAGTGCTTGTATCATGATGCAAAGATAACTTTAATAAGTATTTTATGAAAAAGAAAGGAGAATGTGTGCTTAAATATGTATGGTCACTTGTGTGTATGAATAGGCACTTACTCTTGAAAGCCAGAAGTAGTGAAGCCAAACAAACCACTTTATTCTTTCATCTTCTCCTTTACAGATTCCCTTCTCTATTTATTCTCACCATTTGTTGCTTTTTTCTGATATTTTGAGTCTGGGCAAAGCAGGACTTTGTTTTGTAATGGCTGTGAACAGATAATTCAGTAGTATCAATACTAATATCAAGAGGTCCAATATGATAACTATGTTTGTTTAAATTTCGCATAATGTTTGACAAAACATTGATGTTTGATTTTAGTATATCTCTGTTGTGTCTGATTACCTGAGCCAAATTCAAAGTCTGAGGGGAGCTGCTGGGTGAACTACTGGCTTACATGTTCTCATGTAATTTTAACAAACTGCAAACCATTTCTTTGGTAGTAAACATCCTATAGTAACCTATGCACAGATTACAGAAGGCTTTTAGGTGGGTCTGGCACTCTGTTGTTACCAATCTTGTTTACTTGCTATTTGTTGTTGGTAACAGTGAGTTCATGTTACCTAGTCTCTCCTAAAAATAATCATGTATCAAAACCCAGTAGCACTAAAAACCCAAAACCACCAATGATGTAAAAAATACTTTCATCTATGTCTGGATTTAGTGCAATATTTTAAGATATGTGCCACTTAATTACAAGTTCTCCCAAGGAAAATAGAGCCCATTATTATATTTAAATTTAGGCATATGCTTAATCACTTTGCCGAATTAGGGCTTTAGGAGTTAGACAAAATTTGTAATACAGTTAAAACGCCTTTCTTTTCCTAAGGACTGCAGGATTTGCCCTTTAGGCAGGACTTCTTTGTTATTTAGTGGAAGTATAAATCACTTTTACAAATGTCCTTTCACTTGCACAACTGTCATATATTTCTCTTTTCCTTTGTGTTTTTGACAGTTTTAACTTGCATAAAGCATCTAAAAATCATGTTTTCAACAAATGTATTCACCTGTGGATGATAAAATGAATGAGGTGGTGGCTAATAGTACTGAATTATAGGGTGGCAATTCAGAGCTATAAAAAGAAAGTCTTAAGGTCTGTTGAGTGCCATACCCATTAAAATGTCTATTTTCAATAACTGATAAGAAAGGGAATGTCGGCACTCTGTTTTCTCTTTTCCTCAGTGATGCTGACAAAGATATACCTTGTTGGTATTAAGCATAGAACACCTATTTTTGCAGACTAATTTACATACCAGAAATGATGGTTCACTGTGAAAGAACATAACCTTATGGGCTTCAGCATAACATTAGGGACTTGACATATTTTTTTCAGCAATAACCACTGCATTCCTAATGATTACTGTATTACTCATGGAAATGCCCAATTTATTCTCATTGTAAATAATATAGCTGTTTTCTCTAGATGAAATCAAATGCAGTTTAATTATATTTTTTAATATTTTTCTTTTATTATTGTTATATTTTAACTATTACTATAATATTGGATCAGTGATATGAAGTGGATCCTTCAATGATGCAGCTTAGCATTTGTCACTCAGATACATTTATGGATGCAGCCTGCATACTACTTAATCAATGTCAGAATATGAAGCTTTGTCTGTGAACTTCAGATTTCAGTAAAATTCTCAGTTTAAAAAAAAAAAACAAAACATCGATTAGTATCCATTTTTTCTAATTCAGTGGAAGATTCCACTGAAGCCATGGACAAAAGATACCTTACAATATCAAGGACAAGTTTTAATTACATTATTTGTCAGAAAGAGCTGCCCATTTTTTGGTCTTTTGTGTGTACCAATAGTGAAATAAAAGCAGAATCCTAAAGAACTCCAACATTTCCCACACTTCTTACCCAGTAATCTTTCTGAAGACATCACAAGGGAGTAGGCTGTCTCTTGTTCTGTACTGTCAATGCTACTATAGACATCACCTCAGTGTTTATTTGCATTTTTCTTCAGTCTTAATGTCTCATCCAACATTTGTTGAAATCAATGGAGTCGATGGCTTAGAGGGGATGTCATTTTCTGAGTCCCAGAGCTTGTCAAAATGCAGTGTTGAAGCTAGGAAGGAGTGAAAGTTGTTTGTTTGACGGGCTTTTGTTTGGTAAGATGATCTGTAAGGTAGAAGGGAGATCTGCCAGTGCTTCAGCTTCAGTTGCCGATATGCTACATTATGCTCCGGACTCCCATACAATACTTAAATAAGATAAAGGCACCTTACAATCATTGCAATTAGGTCAGGGCAAGGTAAAGGAATCTGCTTAGTGCAAATGAGAGTTGCATAGTTTGCAGTAAATACATTTCTAGACTTCCTAATTAAATAGGAACAACACTTTTATAGCAGAATTTAAAAGCAGGCTATTTATAAGTATATGCTTGCAGCAAACCTAATTTCGGGAAATACTACAATTTCCTCACTAATGATACTTTGTCATTGTATGCTTAAACACTCAGATCTTTATTTTTCTCTTAGTACATTGTTTTCAAGCTGAATTCATTGCAGCCTTGTAGATTTCAAGTGAAGACATTTTTGAAGCATTTGAGTGCAAATTAAGTGTCTGCAAAATGACAGCAAATGAGGACACTACTTCATTCTGCTTCAGTAAATTTATAAATGAGTGAACAGGAATTTTGCCAACATTTACATATGCATACCTACACAAGAATATGTATGAGCCATTTCAAGGGAAAGAATAGTGTATCCTGAAAAATAACAAATTCTTGAAATGAAATGCTCTGAACAAAAACATTTCACATCCAAATAAAGGGGCCTTCTGTGTAGACCTCTTATTCAGCACCAATCATTCCTGTGAGTCAAATTTCTGCCTGAACTATGGATTTCCAGCAATGGATATTGAAACAATGCCACCCACTACTACAGAGCTGTAATATCCTGGTACGCTTTGTAAGGCAGCTCTTGCCTCACAGAAAACTGAAAAATAGTATCTTCAGAAACAAATCCCTTTGCATGTGATGTTTTCTTCTTCTTCATAACTAAAGACATTTGCATGAGAACAAGGTCTTTGTTTTAGAAGAATCCAGATACTTTCACTGTTTATTTCCCCACTTGAAGTCATAATCCCTGCTTTGTGACATCATGGTTGGTTACAGTGAAATTGGTTATTACTGAAGAAACAGAGGGATTAACTGCAGTCCTGCTGACTCTGAGGTGGGGAGGGAAGGAGATGTAACTTCAAGTAGGTATGCTTTTTCCCTTGCTAGCATTTCTGCATGGCTTTTGCTTTGACAACTTTGTCTTCCACTGCATTATGTTCAGCCTCCTTTCAATGAATAAGTTTTTGTATGTGTAGGAGGGAAGCGAGCAAGGAAAATTATGTATAAGGAAAACCAGGTGTTCACAACTCTCCCTCCATTGTTTATTAAAATAAATAAATATATAGACAGAATTTGCTCATTTTTCATCCGAAGCAAAATGAGACAGAAAGAGACAGACAAAGAGAACACAGATCAAGTATTGAACATAGTGATGAATTTTGCTGTAATTCTGGATGTCCCCAACTATTGATGAGGCATTCTCTAAAGTAGATTTGACCAGCACTTTTATTGCAATTAAGATACTTGACTAGTGTTTTCTTTTTAACTCACTTCTTAATTACAATTTTTTCAAACTTGCAAACGTTTCAGAGTGGTTTCAACATTTTGTGAGTAAGCGCTTTTCATGAACTGTCCATTTCTTCTCATGACAGTAGGTGACATAAAGTGAAAATCCTTCTTTATAGAACAACATATTTGCTTATTTAGAAACAGATATCTTTTCAGCATGTTCATAGTACTCAAAATGTGTTCATGGGACTAGAGTTAATAGCAAAAGCTATCATACGCTATACAATTTGGCATATTTTGAGTGTTTACCAAGCCACATATTGTAAGTTTCTGCCTATAGCTGACTTAACAGAACATACAGTGTGGTCAGTGAAGGGCTTAAATGCCCCCAGTCATCCTATGCAGCTGATCATTTCAGCCATTAATGTGATTTAATCCCATTTGCAAATAGATCACTTTCCCTCTGAAATGTGGGTATTTGTCCTTTACTACTCTTAGTACTCTTAGTAGAAAACAGATCCAAAATGAGAAGCCTATAGGCCTTCTCAGAGCAGCCTTTCACAGCAGCTGCACCACTGATGCCCCATTCCTTTCACAAGGCCAGATATGGTCTCCTAGGCTGGTGCACTGCTTGCAGGGTACAGCAGACACCCTGAGCAGATGCAATTAGTGTGCACCCCCAAGCTGGAACGAGTGCATCCACTCAGTGCTCTGCATGGGTTAATGAGGTCTTTTCAGAGGCAGGCTACCTAGCTCAAATAAAATACCAAGTTATTACCCCTAGACAGAACTGCATCATGATATGTAGAAGTATTTGCCTGGCTGTCTCCATTGTACTTTATTTTACTGGATAGACATGTCATCAATCTCATCTCAGGGGTTCTCTTTTCCCCAGGCAACTCTTAGTTTTTCCTTATGCCTGTTTTAGTTTAAATTCATGTTTCTTCACTGATATTATGAATACTTTCAGAATAATATGAATGAGTGCTTTGTGCAGAGGCATGTACTTCTTTGGTAGAAGTAGCTTTCTTGATGTACCCTGGATTTATACCCTTTTTTCTTCTCAGCTATCTCACAGCTATCTTAACTAATCTGCTCAGACCTCTGTCTCCTTATGACCATGATCAAGTATTCAGAATTCAAATTGCTGTTGTTAAACACTGATTTTTATTTTAAAAGGCTGCATACAAAAAACAGTCATCAATGCACAATTTTGGCAAATCTAATAAAGTAAATTTCAATAGAGAGAAACAATGAACTGCAAAATTATTTGTTAGCTAATGTATTTATAAAATGAATTTGGAAATGCATTGTGAAATGCCCTGAGATTCAGGAACAGAACCATACTGTTCTTGCATGTAATGACTGGTGATTGTCATTAGGAAAAGTGAAGATTTGAGAACTTGAAAAGGGATTCAACATTCCTGGCACAGCTGACAGGAAACGCCTGTATTTTACCTGCTCCATTGTTGCTTACTGAAATCATTAGATATGGGTGCTTTTACAGGGAGGTCTGTGGTACTTGTCAGTCTCACATCATTAATCAGTGACAAGTTTTTCACAAATCCTTAATCCCATGTTAATTCTAATAATTTTGCAAGGAGCTGCCAAAAATTACTTATTGTTCTGTTAATCATTACTAATAGGAACAGAGGACTGCCTTGAATTTCTTCATGAAAACCATACTAATTAGAAATGTCTGAATACATACCAGTCCTCAGAGATTAATTTATTCATCATAATCAGTTAATCACTTTTCCTTTACATAATTAGACAGCTCCTGGTGGAAAGGAAGACCCCTTAGTTTTCTTGGAAAGAAGACTACTGTAAGCTGATATTAGCAGAATTATCATTATGTTTTCCTTTGCGTGCATACAGATTAGTGCAGGTGAGGTTTTTTTGTCCATTCACCACAAATGAAATCTCAAACCAGGAACACTTTTAAAAAATGTATTTTCTAAAGCTTCATCAGGAGAAGTTTTCTACAGTCTTACCCTTCAGCTGCCCACTGGGGCTATGCTCAAAGATTGCTGAAGAAACTGGTAAAGTTTTAGTATTGATGTGCCCAACAGAAAACTGTTCACTTTGCATGTAGAGTCCAAATATTTAACCCTCTTGCAACAGTCCAAATATTTAACCCTCTTGCATATTTCAGAAGCTGAGCTTTTCTTATCCCCTCAAGAGATTTTTATATGCCCTTCAAAAGGATAAGAAAAGTGTTGCCACCATTTACCTGAGCAGATCACTTTTTAGGTCCCCTGATCATCCATTTAAAGAACACTTCTTTATCACAAGTATGGATTTACTCAGAAGAAGAGCTAACAAGGAAGCTGCCCCATTAACATTCTCTTTTAGAGAATGAATTTTCTACCTTTTGATGTGGAAAACTGCCAAGAATTAAATTATCCAAGGACCCTGCCTGTTGTGGTGGGAAGTGCTGTGGGTTTTAATGTCTTTTATTGCACATTGACATATCTAATTATACTGACCTGTTACAAGCCACTGTGAGAGTATAGACACTTACATGCTCTGGGAATGGGTGCTCTTGTACTCTTTCTGCTTTCTGCTAACTATCCAGATAGACTAGAATAGAGAAACACTCCTTCCCTCTCTTGTATGTCTGTAGAGCAAAGAACACAGCCTTATTTTAAAAGATAACTACTACAGTATGTCTCAGTTCTGTCAACCACTGAAATAAACCGGGAGTTAGAGCAGTTGCAACATAACGATGACAGATGTGTGTGGTAGATAGTTGCTTAAATCCAGATTTTATCCCAAAAGGATGTGTTATTTCCAGCAACTGTGGCACCATCTAAAGTCTTCTAAATAATTCTACATTAGTTAAAACCTCAAAAGACTTTGTTTAGAATACAACATCTTGCTTATTAGGCAAGCTAGAAACTGGCATATCAGGACTGTCTGTGATTGGATAAAACCCATTCTGTACCATCTTTTCATTGTTTTGTACTTGACAGAAAGCCCAGGGAGAGATAAGAAAGGGAGCTGTGGCACAAAATTTCATGCATTGCTTCTATTTTCCAGATAATGTTATTAAAACTATTTTGCAAATAGTGTTATTTAATAATCACCTTTTTCTAAATGCTTCTAAAATGTGAGCTTGTAGAATAAAAAAAAAAGGTGGTGCATACATATACATATCAGGCCAAATAACTAACTGTCTAAAATCATATAAGCAGAAGATGAGAGAATTTTGTATTTAGCGATTAAGAATAAATATTATTTAAGGTGGATGCTTGAGACCTGTCAGTTTCCTGAACATTTGGGTGCTCTTCAAAGTGACTCATGTCAAGAGTATTAGACATTTAAAAGTGAATATATGAAGTGAGACCTCATGAGAAAAAAGGGCATTTCCTCAATGTATTTTTTAGTTTATTTTCCTAGTAATAATAAAATACTTTATTGCAATTTCTTGCTGGAAGGATAGCTTTTGTGGAGTTATACTGTCTTTATCTTAGCAACAGAGCCACTAAAAAGTCAACTACTTTCAGTTTTTCAAAGATGTCTGCTTGTGTTAACTGCAAGGTTATGGTATTTGGTGACCACAGAGCTCAAAATCTATTTAGCAGAAAAAGCAAAGGAAGAATAACAAATCTTTTTTATCATTAAAACATCCATGTTCACAAAGCTTCCATGGATATTACCAAATAGATTATTTTTATAAAAGATCTGTTTTGTAAAGTAATGGGAAATTATTCAGATCAAATAGTTGTCATTTTTTAAACGATAGCAAATATGGAGACATAGAAAATGGCTTCAGCAGCTTTGCTGTTAGCGGTGTTCACTTAAAGCATGTTACATTGCTTTCCTTTTGGATTGTAAATGCAATAGGAAATTGTAGAAACAAACACAGATGCTAAGGTGATGTATATTAGCCAGCAGTTAAACTGATGGCCTTATAAGACATTACAACAATCTGGTAAAGTATGATACACTTATAAGTCTATAATGAAAAAAATCAAGTAAATGTCTTCTTCTCTTTGATTTTCTTTACCTTTTCAGTAAAGGTCCCAAGATTTTAGTAAACTCATTTAGCAAGCTGGGTAAATTACTTAGATTAACAGAAGAGCAAATGAGAATGCTTCTCCTAGACCCACACCAATCACATTGGAAAAAAAGCTAAACAAAACCAAACAAAATTGGACCATTTCTCCTTTGTGCCTTTAATTTCATACATTTCCTGGTTCTCCTGTGAGTCAAAGCTCTGGGTGGCTGTCCTTGTCGTTTGATATTTCCATTTGTAAACGTGAGAGTTTCTGATCATTCAGGTAAGATTAGGTAATTGTATCGTCATTCAAACACAACAAAAGTCAGAGCATTTGGAGTTTTGTGATTTTGAGAATGATCTGAAAATGAAACCTTTGTACGTGTATGGTTAATAAAGAACTTTCATCCTGCCAGATTTGGGGTTTCATTGAGCCTTTTTAATGGTGTGAGTCAGTTCATGCAATATTTGACTCCATTTTTTACTCTCTCTCTGGATAAGAAACTGCAGTGTAAGCTACAAGGTTATCATAATATTCCTGAGGAGAGAATAAACAGTTGCTTGAATAATCTAAAGAGCTCTTATTCTCTACCATGCTGATGTTTTTAGCCACTTGTTTATATTAAAATATTTAATTCATTTTCACTATCTTATATTGTCATCAAGAATGCTAAAGCCAAAATGCAACTATTTTCTATCCTTGTCTATACCAGATACAAATACTCACTTGTTAGTTTATCATACACTACCTATAACTTGCTAATACCTGCAATTTTTGTAAATAAAGGCTTTATAGTTCATTGTGATAGTTTCCTAACACAAATAAAATAAGGACCTCCTGATAAGGAGATCAGGATTAGGATAATAAAAATATCTTAAAATTGGCTCTTGAACTTAAACTGTTTTTTATCCTATTTTGTAAGTAGTCTGTAGATTTCCTCTTTGCAATGGTTCACAAAGCATCCTGAGCACATAAAATTCTGGAGGTGACTGTATCTTGCTCTGAACCTATATTAGAAGAGCTTCTGGAGAAATAAGCCTTTAGAACAACCAGTGACTGGCACTTAGTAGGAAAATAGTTCTCATGACCCACAGTGTGAGGAGGCCTGAGCTTTCTTTCATGTCAACAAGTGTTGTTACCCAACAAGTGGGCAAATGGATAAGAAACTTCTCATTCATTTGAAGCTTTTTCTTTTCTTTTTTTTTTTTTTTTTTTTTTTTTTTTTTAGGAAATTTTTTTATTTTTTTCT
>NDXB01019267.1:5029-15203 GCA_002631895.1 Agapornis roseicollis
GTCTGTAGTAAAAAAAAAAAAAAAAGAAAAATTATTGATTAGGAATTAAAATAGTTAAAAATCATTTTCAGAAGAAGTTATCCTGAAAGTACAGCCAGGTAGCAGCTCCTTTGAAGGCCAGGGAAGACTTGTCCATCAGGCTTGAAGAATCACACCCTGTGTTGAATTTGTAGTCTATTTTTGTTTTAACTGAAAGGCTTTACAAAACAGTCTTAAAATAATTTCTCATGTTTAATATCTTAGATTTAAAGAGTTGTTTATGTAAGTGTTCAGATAGACCTTGTCTTCTAAGAAATCCATCACAGTTTTAGCATTTGATGTTTTAGTTCATTTTAGTAACTGTATGGTATTTGCAACACATCTGTCAGCATTTATGTATCTGCCAATCTATCAGTTAAAAATCAATTACTACTTTTTTACTGTTACGAACTCTTCCTCTGAACAAAATACTTCTTTTTGATCTCCAATGTTGCTTCTGAATGTTATGTGGAATAAAGATGAATCCAGTGCACATTGCACAAGTCTCAAAAATTGATTTGTCATATTTCAAAAGATACACAAGGGTAAGTAAAGTCATTTACAACGTGTAACTCATTTACAGAATTTTAGGTATACCCCCATAACAAGACTGGACATACTCTTTCAGTTTGTTTAGTTTAAGGTAATCGTTTACAAATATCTATTTTTCATTTCTCAAAGAAGCAAAGGCAGAAATGCAATGGGATATATTAGAACTAAGAGAAACTCACTGGTGGTTTCTAGAGACTGATTTTGGTGTCTCAGTTTATGCAGGCTTTTTCTAAAAGCAAAACCTCCTTCTGGAGTGAAACCATGTTGGCAGTTTTTAACAAAATACGACATTTGTCATATTTAACATTTAACATTATTTAACAAAATAAGGAGTACATATTCTGCACATAAGAACTGAAAAAGAAAAGTTTTGTCACTATGTTATATGGCTGCGTCAAAAACAAATCAATGATTTCCCCCATTCCCTCCAGTGTATCATCTCCTCTCAGGGTTCAGACAGGTTGCCACTGACCATGCCTGGAAATATGCCAGTACCTGATCTGAACTCGGATGTCACCAGGATGTGCTGGCTTGGCTGCTGAACCAGGTATTATTAAAAGTGCAAATAATGCGTTCATTCCTAATTTCAGGCCTTCAGTGGAGAATATGTAAGATTTTTATAATTTTAGGAATTATAAATGTTTTGTCTCTAGGCTCTGGGGTGTCTCAGAGCTCAAGGAAGTTTGGGTATAGATACCAGGCCTTGGCTCTAGAGAGTTTACAGATCACACTTGAGTTACTAGAGAGCAGAGGTCAGACAGTAAGATAAACAAGCCAGGCCATGGATTGCAGTTTCATGGCATTTCCCATGTCCACTGCATATAACAAAAAAAGGATCACTGCCCAGTAAAGGGCTAGAAAGGGAACAAACCCCCAGGTATTTACAGAAAGTACTTAAAGTCAGGCACACTGACCATACTTGACTTAAGCATAGAAATGGATCAGTAAATGTATATTGGAATTTAAAAATGTAGTTTTCTGAGAGTGCAAGCATGTCTTGTGCCTTCAGATTTAATCTTTTCTGTATAAAGGGCGCCTACAAGAAATCTGGAGAGAGACTTTTTACAAGGATATGTAATGACAGGGCAAGGGGAAATGGCTTTCAAGTGACAGAGAGTGAACTAGGAAGAGTTGTTTACTGTGAGGGTGGTGAGGCACTGGCACAGGTTGCTCAGAGAAGCTGTGGCTGTCCCATCCCTGGCAGTGTTCAAGGCCAGGTTAGACAGGGCTTTGAGCAACCTGGTCAAGTGGAAGGTGTCCCTGTCCACAGCAAGGGGTTTGGAACTGGATGATCTTTAAGGTTCCTTCCAACCCAAACCATTCTGTGATAAAATGTCATAGCTGGGTCATGAATCTACTCCAATGCCAAAAAAAACTTCATTTCTTCTGAACAGAAAATGCACGTCCAGATGATGCTGTGGTTATTAGTGAGATGCAGGCTGACCAAGCAACAGCTCCTGTAATGCAGCTGGTCACAGGGGGAACACAAAGATGAAAGTGGTGGATGTAGACACACACTGTTGGCCCCTAGATGACCACAAAAACTAGAGAAAGTGAACATGTCACCTAACAGTGAGTGCAAAGCCCTATTCAGGACAGGAAACCTGAGAGGCTTGAGCATGCACAAAGTTAATGGGCAAACAAGTGCATGTCTCTGTGCTTTGAACATTTCCTGTTTGCTTTGTTGATTAAATTCCTGGTTGGTTCAATAATATAAAACTTATGCAAAATATGCAGAGACAGATTTCCCATTAGACTGGTATTGGCTTAGTTAATAATGTTTTCAGTTCATTAACCAGAGTGCTCCAGTGCAGAGTTCTGCTCGCCATCCTCAGGCACTGCTGTCCTGCACGTCAGCCTCCACAGGGAAGCTGCTTAACAGTGCATCCACCTGTGTGGATTTGGAAAGAACACCTCATGCCCTGAAAAACAAAAAGCCATGTTTTTCCACACGTGTGTTCCCAACATTGTCTTTTCTGCCCAAGGCTGTCTTTCCATGCCTACCAGGTCTGGAAGTAACATGGCAATGACAGGCTGTGGAGGCACTGATGCTGCACCTTGCAAAACCTGAGGTTTATGTTGACCCCTGCTCAGATGGAGGGGTATTCTGAGTTAATGCAAAGAAGCGGGGGGGGGGGGGGGGGGAAGGGGTTCTCATGGGGTTTCACACAACAGCTGGCTGCTCTGAAACACCCGTTGGAGGACTTAGCCTTTTCCCATCAACTGCAAAGAGCACATGGAAGATGACTAAACTTTTACGTTGTGAATGCCACCTTTCTTCATCATCTTTAATGGCCCCTGAGTACAGGTACATGCATTTGGACATTTTTTATTAAGTCTCTCAATTAGCTTCTTAAAAACCTTTATGAATTTCGACTTAAAGGAGGTAGGTTCTGAAACGAGAACCATCCAACAAGTGATTTCCTGAAGAAAGGAAGTATTGCAGGGGTGTAATACTGCACCAGTGTGTGCCTCAAGTCCACTGCTCTAGAGGAAACATGTCAGTCTTAATATTGTCTCACAGAGAAACTAGTAGCTCTGAATCACCCTCAAGAAAATCAGTTGGTTTTTAAGATTTGTCAATAAACTGGTTTTAAGAATCTCTTCATTTTTTCAGGATAGAGATTTTTTTTTGTAATTATGTGGCACCTTACTGTTTTTAATCTACATTAAAAATGATAGTTAAAATGAACGAACATTACTAAAAACATTGTGTGCATCTCTTAAATAATGCACAGAAGGTAAATCCTAGAGAAACAGTGTCTGAGTCACAGGACAGAGGATTACATTCACTGGTGAAAAGGAAGGATACCAAAATGAGATACTTTGCCACTAAAGAAGGGATTTGAAAAGAATAATTAAATGCTAGGCTCTAAAGTTAAGAGAAACAAAGCTCTTTAAAATGCTGTTAGAAGAAATTATAATTGAGGAGACATAAATGTGACCGAACAAAAGGACATTAGGAAAGCAGGGAATAAATCCAAATTACATTTTTCAAGATGTTTGAACAATAGTGTGTCTTCACGATTTAGAAATTTGACCTAACACAAACAAGGGCAACTGATCACTCACAGGTGGTGTGTACAACATTACATGAGCTGTACTGGAATGTGAAGAGCAAATACTTACACAATTGCAGTTGATTTTATGTGTATATCAGAAACATGAGACCTCAAAAAACCTGATCTGTCTGATATTAATAAGATTCCTAGTGAGACTAATTATCATTTTGGATCAGTTTCCACCTAAGAGGCTGTTGGGATGGGGGCCTATAAGGATGCTGAGGAGGGACTCTTAAGTAGGGACTGTAGTGACAGGACAAGAGGTAATGGGCTAAAACTTAAACAGGGGAAGTTTAGATTGGATATAAGGAAGAAATTCTTTACTGTGAGGGTGGTGAGGCACTAGAATGGGTTGCCCAGGGAAGCTGTGAATGCTCCATCCCTGGTGGTGTTCAAGGCCAGGTTGGACATGGTTTAGTGGGAGGTGCCCCTGCCCATGGCAGGGGGATTGGAACTAGATGATCTTATGGTCTTTTCCAACCCTAACTATTCTATAATTCTGTGCTTCTGCCTGGGGATTGCATGTTCCTGGAATTGGCAATGCACTACTCTGAGAAAAATACAGAAACAAAATGGAGATTGAATTGTTGTACATTATGAGATCTAAATAGTACAGAAAATCTGGAGAGTTTGTGGTGTCTTACTCTAAGACACCTTTTCCAAATGTTTGTAGTTGTATTTTTAATCAGGGCCAGGAGGAAGTTGAAAAAGATGACACAGTAATTTACAGTGCAGCGAATTTTGACATCTGTTCCTGCCAACCATCATAAACTGTTCATTGCAAGTAGACCAACAAACATGTGAAACAGTGTGCAACAGACCCTAACCAGTGCTGAGGCTGCAAAGAGAAATGTTTCGCTTCTCTCATGCAGTGCTTTCTGCAGCTAAAGCAGGTAAGCAGCCAGATATGGAGCTGTATATGTGAAAATTGAGAGGGGACACCTTGTTTTCTTTTTTTTCACTATTTGACAGTTACAGGATCAGATGAGAGTGAAGTGAGCAGCCATTCCCCTGACACAGCATCCCCAGCTGTTGTTCAGCCCCGCAGCACCTGCTTGAAGTGTGATCATTTGTCTCTCCCCACGTCTACAGCAGCAGTTGGCATGAGCTGCAGTGCAGCCATTTGAAGCCAAACAGGCACTCGGTGATTTCCAGCAGAGGTTCCTTCCATCCTGCTTGGCTTCTGTTCAAGGAGCTAGTTTCTTCTCAAGAGATCCTTGCAGAGACATCCCAGATGTCTTTGAGGAGTGGAAGATGTTAGTTCCTGCCAGCTGTGCCAAGGGGCTCCTTGTGCAGTGTAACCTCTCATGGGGGCACTACCTGGGATGAATAGTCCCTCTCTGTCACCTCATAACCTTGATTAATTTAGTTTCACTTCAGTTCCTATCAGTATGGCCACATTGTATAGAAATGTTACTGGACAATAGCTAGTCAAATATCATCAATCCTGTCCTAGGTTTATGCAGCTGTCACTGGCTTTCTGTCCCACCCAAGGCATGTCTGAACAGAAATATTGCCCGTGTCATGACTTCCAGCCTTACTGCTGTCAGGCACCTTCCAAACCACATGTCACTGCAGTTCAGTACTGACCTGTGCTAAAAGGGGGTCATGTCAATGCACAGGTGGTCCCGCTGATACCCCTGTGGGTGAAGCTGGAGTCAGCATCAGCCATGAAGCTGGTGAAGGGTCTGGAGCACACGTCTTAAGAGAAGTGGCTGAGGGAACCAGGGGAGTTTAGTCTGGAGAAGGCTCAGGGTGGGCCTTACCACACTCTTACAGCTACCTGAAAGGACGATGGAGAGATGAGGTGACTGGTCTCTTCTCTCAAGTAACAAGTGATAGGACAAGAGGTAATGGCTTCAAGCTGTGCCAGGATTGGTTTAGATTGGATATTAGGAAAAATTTCTTCACCAAGAGGGTGGTCAGGCACTGGAACAGGCTGCCCAAGGCAGTGGTGGAATCACCGTCCCTGGAAGTGTTCAGAAAACATATAAATGAGGCTTCTAGTGACATGGTTTAGTGGTGGACTTGGCAGTACTGGGGTTGGACTTGATGATCTTAAAGGTCTTTTTCAACCTAGTTGATTCTATGATTCTAATCTAAGGAAGACTGGGATAAGGAGGGTAATGTTGGATCACCTCACATTTTCCCTAGCATAGTAAATCATTTGCTAGGTAAGCCTATCTTTTATTCATGGCTATGCTGCTTAATCTCCATGTTACGAATTGTACTCACTGTGCAGGGTCGTGGGATTTTGTTAGGAAAGCTGGTGAGAGCACAGACAAGAGGAGGTCAGTGCACAGTAACAGCCAGCCCCACACAGCACATGCTTGGTAAAAGACTGTAGCTTTACTTGCGAGGTCTAGCTCCCTTCCCTTTAGGTTGCAGGCTTGAGAGTATAATGTCTGTTCACTGAATACTAAGAAACTATAACAGCAATTAAATTATTAACAACACACACAACTACAAAACTAAATGTAATTCTTAAAACTTGCAGATTACACCCAATGATGTTGCATTACAGTCTTATCCCCTATCATCTCCCCACTGCCCAGGATCAGGGTGCAAGCCTACCCCTCCTTACTCCATGCTCCCACATCAGGTAGTTTGGGCAGGGAGTAGTTTTGATGGGGAGTCCAGCAGGATCACACTCCTGACACAGGACTCTGCTGTATTGCCCATGCTAAAGGAATTAACTCCTTACAGGCATCTAACCACTGTTTCACTGTTACCAGCAGTTGGACTTGGTACAGTAAATAGCCAAGCATACTGTTCAGCTGAACACCTCAGAGATATTTTCTGTTAGATCACCTCAGAGGTATTTTCTGTTGGTCTGGCAGACCCTTTTGGTATGTGCCACTTCTGGCTATCCCAGGTGGTTACTGTCGTCACTGCATCAGATAACCATCCTAAGCTTGTTACTGAATTACTTTCTATAGGCTTCAAAATTCAAATCCCCATCTTCCTGAGTTTAGCTGAGAGGATTTCAATATCAAAATAATTTAGGATTGTTAAATGTCAATGTGCCCATAGACTCCATACTGTTCCATGCATTTGCCAAGCAGCTAGTATGCCAGGTAGGCAGTACAGAAGAGGCAGCACGGTCCAAATGTGTTCCAGAATAACTAATTTCTGGCATTCTCTATTTTTGACATTCCCTATTTCATTTCATACATTACCGGATCAATATGCTCAGTGTCCCAAACTAACCTGCAGGACATGCAGGCCGATGTAAGTGTGTCCCTCTAGAATTACTTTGGTTGCAAAAGTACCCCACAGAATCCATGCAGCTTCTGAACCTGCCCTATATTGTGCTCAAATACAAAAACCCTAATATCTTTGTTTCATTTTTGCTCATTCCACACCCTTTTAAAAGTACAATCAGTTACTTTTAAAAGGACTGTTAACAAATACTCATTAATTACTTGGACACCAAGCATTTGAATCTGTTCCAATTGTCTTGAAGATAAATGTTAAAACTCCCTCAAGAGCTTGAGGGAAAGCACATGCCAGCAGCTGTTGCATGTTTTTACACCTTTAACAAACAGAATGAAGATTAGAGGAGCTGGAATACTTTAACAATATTCCTGATGTGCTGACCGGGACATGAGCCCAAGATTTTCCTAGTTCATGTTAAATCCAAAAGGCTTTGTGCTTGTCAGTACTTCTCTAGAGTGACTGGTCCTCATAACCGAGATGCTGTCCATGTAACCAGTCACTCCTCCACATCTGCCAGCTCTCCACCAGGCATGGCCAGGCCAAGGTGTTTCACCAGTTCTCTCCCTCTCCTGTAATCCCTTTCTTTAGCAGCTCTTGCTACATATGATTTTGCAGCTCCCTTCCTTACCATCCTGATCCTGCTCCCACATTCTAGAATCCCCACACACTTGGAGCTGATTCCAAAGTGATCCCTCTGTGGCCCCTGGGCACAGCTCCATGCACCACAGTTACTCTGTATATGTCCAGATCTGCGGTCAGTGCTTCCTCCTTCTGCTCTAATACCCAGCTGAACACACATGCGCTTGACCACACACAAGCTGCTGACACTTGGGCATTTGTCTGGGCCATTCTTTCCCATCAGCTGTTAGAGGCTCACAGTTTTATTAATCCCTGATCACTCCTCTCAGTATTTTTCTCATCAGCAGGCAAGGCCGTAACAATTGCCCCTGCCTCCTGCAACGGCACTGCTCTCGCCCTACCACCCCTTCACTTCTTCACACTCAAATATGAGATCCCAAAACCCAGTTCTGCCCACCCGCACCAGCCGCCTCCTTTGCTGGTTTCTCCAGGCCCGCTCCTGACGGGGCACCGCTCTTCAGTGCTGCTCAGGCCTTACCCTTCGCCCTTCGGGGTTTATCTTTACAGGGGCTCCAGGCCCCGCAGGCCGACCCGCGTCAGCCTCGGGCGGTCCCGCTGGACCCTCCTGTTGCCACCAGGTGGCGCCGGAGCCCCGCGGAATCCCGGCCGGAGCCGGGACAAGCTCGCCCAGCCCAGAGCCCTCCGGTTCTGGAGAGAAACGGGGTTGTTGTCGTGCCACGGGCTGCGCCAGCCCCGGGATCCTACCGACAGCGATGCTGTAGTAAGGCTAAAAATTCCAACCATTAAAAACGTTCAAGAACGTCCGCGTTCAAGGGGACCAGCCCCGCAAATCAGAGCCCCAGCGGTGCCTTTCTGGAGGTGCTACGCACAGCTGGCAGGCGTTAACTGAAGTTCAGAAAACAGCGCTCAATTTATTTATAAATAAATGCTCGTTGCACCATCCAACAAGCTGTTTGAGCCCTGAAAGCGCATGGGCTCCGTCAGCAGGGAGAAGTCACAGCCTGGCAGGGCCCTAGGTATGGGTGCCTGCCTGCACCCGCCAGAACAACTTGTGACAGACACCGACTGGCCCGCAACCGCACACGGGCAAAGCTCAGGGTTTACGGCTCGAGGAGGACCCCGCCCGGAAACAGCCCCGCCAGTGCAAACACCACGACCGACGCGTTCTGCGAGCGCAAGACTCGCTCTCCTCACTCCCTGCGGACGACACCCGGCAGACGGGACGCTGAGGCCTTTGGGCTCCCGCGGTGAGGAGGAGGAGGCGGACGCCGGGGCCGCCCCTCTCCCGCCCACTGCGGCCCGCCCAGGGCCTTCTCGCCCGCCCGCCCTGGGCCGGGTCTGCAGTGGCGGCCGTAGCTGCAACCGCCGCCGCCCGTTGCAGCGCCGGCGCTGATGCCGCCTGCGGTGGCCCGGCAGGGAAGATGGCGCCGTCCCACGTCCTCAAGTGTTGCCAGAAGGTGCTGGCCTGGGTGCCCGTGGTCTTCATCGCCCTGGTCGTGGCCTGGTCCTACTACGCCTACGTGGTGGAGCTGTGTGTGTGTGAGTGGACGGCAAGGGTCGCGGGCGCCGGGGGCTGCCAGCCGGGTGGGGAGGACACCACGACACCCGCCTGCGCCGGGGCCGCCTTCTCTGCGACCCGGCGGGGTTTTTGTCCCTTTGCCCGCTTCAGGCTTTCCCTCAGGCGGGCGAGAGAAGACACCCCTTCCCACCTTTAGGCGCTTCTTTCGGGGATGGGTTTACCTGTTGTCCACTCGCCTCAGGCGCCCTCCCCAGGGCGGGTGAGCACGCTGGGAGTTCCCCCTCGGGCGCCTTATGGCGCTGGGGTCCCGGCCCGGGGTCGCCTGTGGAGAAGCGAGAGACTGGGGAAGAGGAGGCTCAGGAGGGGAGTCCTGGTCACTTAGTTTGGAGACAGTCTGCTGAGGGAGGTGGTGAGGAGCAGGGACCGCAACAGGGTACGGCAGTCCCCCCCAGAGCCCTGTGGGGTCTCTTCCCCTCATGTCTCCCCGGGAGAGGTTTCCCCTCTCTAATTTTTTTGTTAATTACTCCGTCTTCCTGTTGTATCAAATAACTCTTTGACGACTTTGTAAGTGTATTTATCCCTCCCCCCCCCTTAACAATTAAGAAGCCCAGTGCCACTGAAGCTTAATGAGGCTGAAAACATCCCACTTAAGCGGGCAGGAGAAAGGATTAAAGCTTATGGGGTTTTGTGAGGCTGCGTCAAGGCTTTCTGGATGAGGGCTCAGCGTTATGTAAATCTGGCTTGCAGGAGGTGTCAGTCAGGATATTTACCCTTTTCTGCCTTCAGGAGGATGTTGGGTTTCTCCGGGTAGGGTAAAAGGAGCGGCACAGTGATGTACATTATTTGTCAGACTTTGTTTTCCTACACTGTCTTCAAGTTTAACAAGGAACCCGTTACTGTTTGGCATGTTTAAGGAAGGAAGCTGAAACGAGCAAAACACCTTGAAGGTATAAAGAACTATTTTGAGCTACATAGAGGTCTGCGTAGTGTCTGTAGGCCCTCATACTTCTTGCTATTAGTATAAAATAAGTGCTCTGGTAGTCCTAGCTGTAAGTAAAAGGCTTGCATATGTTTTCTGTCTGGGCAGCCTTGCAAAGACATCCTTCTATTAGAAATAATCAGGGTGGTTTTTTGGTTTTGGTTTTTTTTTTTGGTTTTGGTGGGTTGTTTTGGTGGTTTTTTTTTTTTTTTTGAAGGCTTGGGG
>NDXB01019267.1:15307-34758 GCA_002631895.1 Agapornis roseicollis
TTGTTTTGGTGGTTTTTTTTTTTTTTTGCAAGACTTGGGGTTTTAGATAACTTTTCAGAATGCCCATGATATTTCGCAGCCTTTTGTATTAGCTTTATGCGGACTGGAACTCAAACAACAGACAGTTACTTGGCTTTAACATAGTAGAAATGTACTTGTAAAATAATGCTTGTTGAGATATTATGCAAAATGTTGAAATGAGAGAGTTGCAAAGTATCCAAAACTTTGCAGATTACTATGGTTTAGTTGTCTGTGCAAGTAAATAATACTGGTTTTCTGGGAAAAATCATGCTTGCAACTGTAAACCTTTGGAAACAAGTTTTAGACAATATTTTAATACCGATACCAGTGTTTAATAGGTTTGTGGCATGGGTGGTTGGAGTAGTCCTGGGAGGGGCTGTGTGAGGTTACAGACTCACATTGTACAGGTGTAGTGTGAAGCATTTCTGGACTCATTACAACCTAACTGGTATGGCAAAGGCAGATTAGGACTATGCATTTCTTCTCTTAACGAAAGAATGAAAATTTGGAGATTAAGAGACTCATTCAGAGTCTCACGGGTGATCACTGGCTGAATTGGGAACAGAACCTCACCCTCACAAGTTCCAGCTGAATTTCTTGATCATCTAGTGGGTCAGGGTTGGGTGCTGGTGAATAATTTTTCCTTTCCAGGAATAGAGATGCTGCAAAGAGCCCTTCAGAGCTCATTAGGCTTTCATTTGTGTGAAAATTTTTGCACAGGTTGGCTCCTATGCCAACGTGTGTGTTCCTGCAAGAACTTTCGCATCTATAAATCAGGTTTCTAGACATCTGGAATTTCCTGCTCACAAATCAGCTTCTTTCTTAATGTCTAAACATGCAGACTATTAAAGAAAAACATGGTCGTTCAGTAAGAAAATTACTGATTTTTATTGCTGTCACTGAATTTTACTGTTGTTACCTGTCTAAATCGTGCTTGGTGACCAAGGATTTAATTTTTCTTTGTATTTTTTTCTGTTGAAGATTTTGGGGTAGGATTTTTTGTTTGTTTTTTAACCTGTTGAATTTTGTTAACACCTCATAAAAGGTCATCACATCAAGGGAGAGGAAATGGGTTTGTGGTTGGGTATTTTTCGTGGTGTTTGGGTTTTTTTTCTGTTTTTACTTTATGTGCTTTTCTGTTACACTGCTGTTGAGTTCAAACCAGTATTGTTGTGGTTTAAACCCAGCCACGCAACTCATTCACTCACTCGACCCCCCTTTCTTGCCCTCCCCTGCTTCCAGAGAGATGGGGAGGAGAATCAAAAGAATGCAACTCCCACAGGTTGAGATAAGAACCGTTTAGTAACTAAGGTATAACACAAATCACTACTGCTACCACCAATAATAATGATAAAGGAAATAACAAGGGAGAAGAATACAGCATCTCACCAGCCATCAACAGAAAACTCACAACACCCCAACCCAACTGAGTGCTGACTGACCACCTCTTCCAACCACCCTGAGAGAGAGCTAGCCCTTCTGGATAACTCCCAGTTACCTCCTGGGCATGACGTGCTATGGTATGGAATACCTCCTTGGTCAGTTTGGGTCCTGTCCCTCCTTCCTCCCGGTCTCCCCTCCTCCCTGGCAGAGCATGAGGCTCACAAAGTCCTTGGTCAGGGCAAACATCGTTCAGCAACAACCAAAAACATCAGCCTTACCAGCCTTGTTCCCGGGTTAAGTCAAAACACCAGCTACTAAGGAGAAGAAAAGGTGACTGCAACTGCTGAACCCAGGACAAGTATGGAGAGGATTTATAGCAAAATGCAGCACTTTCTGGTTCTTGGCAGGTGTATTTACTTTCTCCCAGTGCTGCTTATGTTTTATTTTTGTTTGGGAACTACTGCACTATATACTATGACAAAGAGCAAGGATGTGCCCTTAGCACACAGCTAATGAATGAGGCTACACTTGTCAATGCAGAAGTTCACTTACAGCGGGTGCAAAAGCAAGTCTTATGGCTTGTTGAGCTTCTGTGGCTTTGGCGAAGGGCACAGTGTGCAGCTGATGTGTGCCTGGGTAAAGGAAAGACAGAGGAAGCAAAGCTTTAGAAAAGAGCAGACACAATAGAAGATTGTGAGTAAATACTGAGAGTAAAAGAGAGATTGAAACTGCACAGACCTAAGTCACAGACCAGACACCAGTAGGTTTTTTTCAAAGATTATTCTCAAAGATCAGGTAACTGATAAGGCGTGAAGCTAACGAGGAAACAGGAAGAGAGAAAAGCCTGCTTTTCCAACTATTTTTTCTGAGGGTTTTTTTTTCCCTGTAGTTCCTGCTCATAATGTTACAAGTTAAACATATATATTCAGTTAGTAAATCAAATAGCAAGTCAATGGAGTATCATAAAATATTACTAGTAAAGTAAAAGATGGTAAAATTGTGCTGGTTCTTTCATCACATCACCCTTTTTCTTTCAGTTTTGTTTCTTTGCTGCTTGCCCCACCCTCCTGCTGGAGTGCTTGCATGTTGCTTAATGTCTTGCTTTCGGTGTCTTACTCTGTAATTCACTACTAGTATATATTTACTTGATTACGCTTCTTCTATAACCCTAAATTATATTACTTACATACTGGCTGTGAACATGGGGGATGACTGGTGTGGATAAGATGAAAGGAGATTCATAAGCTCATCTATTGTTTTCCTCCGATGGAAACTGCCAGCTTGGTTATGGCTCTGAAGCACAACAACCAGCTGTTGTATGCTGGTGAACACTGGCTTATTCAGGCCACTGTCGCTGTCTAGTTGTGATCTATCAGGTAAATTGGCTATTAAGCTAATTGGGAAGATGAAAACAATCATTTTTCACCAAATGTGTGGAAGTTGAGGGGATGTCAGTGTTGAAAAAATCTTTGAACTTGTCTAACTGAAGTAGCTGCTAAAGACTGGAGACAACATCCCATTCAGATTTCATTTTAAATGTTTTGCAGTAGAAAAACATGAATGAATACCTTCTTCCTAGATTTTTTCTTCTTTTCACACATAACTTACCCAGAGCTCAGTTTGCAAAAAAACACACATAGAAATGTGTGAAGGATGTTATAAAATAGCTTTTCATTAGTTTAAATCATTTTCATGTGTTCTTCCTTGTTATCAAAACATGTTTTGCTTTTAACATTGCCTTCATAAACAATGGCTGTATTATGCTGTTAGTGAATTGGACTGATTGTGTCTGCTTAGCACATCCATCAGAAGCCCAGACAGAGTTGAGCTCTTCTCTAGTGATTTGTTTTCACTTATGGCTGACTTGTATCTTATTGCCTATCCCAAATGTTCATGTAGGTTATGGGCTGTAATACAGGCTGGCTAAAAGCCTGGTCAGGAGACGCTGTTTAGACACAAGTGATAGGAGTTGACTGGTAAAGCCAGCGTATTTCCTTCAGGCAACCCTTTTGCTAAAATACTGGTAGTGCAGTCTGCACTGAGAAAAAGAGAAGTTAACTTTGACTGAGTTGTCTGCAGATTGTAGCTAGGATCTATTGGCTGGTTTTATTAAAAGAATATATATTCGGGTTAGGGTTTTACTCCTGTAGGAAAAACTGTTATGTTCTGAAAAGCACCATCCTGGCTCTTCTCCTGGGCTGAGAGTTGTAAGGAGAATGGCTTGGTTTGTGGATTTGCTGGTCTTGTAAATGTATGAATGTTTTCATGTCCCAAACTCCACAAAGTATGAAAAAACATGATTTTCAAAGCTAAGGGAGTAACTAGTTGTGTGTTCTTTTCATAGCATCTATTTGCAGAAAGGTTTGCTTTTTTAAATCATGTCTAATGTGTCTAAAATCATGGCAAATGATGCAGTATGTAATTTAGAATATGTAACTTCATGTTAACCAGTACAGACTGAGTTACTCCTGTTGCAGGGAGCTGCAGTAGCTCGTCATAGGGAGATCCCTGTGATTTCCCCAAAGCACAGTCCCCATGAGAAGCACATGGTGATCTGTTGTAATGTTCCAATTTGAAGTGTTGCATAAATAGAGAGAAGGTAATTCCATCTGCTCTCTCCGTCAGAAATCTCTACTTGAAATGTTTATGTGGTAGCTATCAAGCAATGGCAAGGTGATATTAACAGCACTGTGTCAAGTAACTTCTGATTTCAAACTACAGAAAAAACTAAAGTATCAGCACTAAAGTATAACATTTGCATGTTAAGCATGCTAAAAGCATTCCTGTAGGAAAAGTTACCTTTCAAGAAAAGGAAGAGCAAATTAAACAGGTTAGATCATTAGTAACAGTTAACTACTTGCCTCTTCTGAAATTCCAAATAAAGACATGGAACTGCTTCGGATGCGCTTAATTGTACTGCGGTGTCTCAGCTCATCTTAAATAAGAACCTTTTTGTTATTATAAGTAGAATTCCTGTTAAAGTGCTCAGACTGAATACAAATGTATTGGAAAAGCGGATGCTCAGTTTGAGCAGAAAGATTATCTATGTTCTTAAATGGTGCTTTGTGCTGTATTGGTCATCTTGATTTAGAAGGACGGGTGGGCATATGCCCCTTATATGGCATGACATCTGCTCTCTTGGCAGCCCTCTAATGAAAGAATGGTTCCAAGAGCCACAGAACTAGTCAGCCTGGTTTCTCGGGGACTTGTCTTCTGTCTGCTCTCCCTGCTCTCCTGCCAGTGGAAGGAATCCATCCCTCTTCTCCTTCCCAGCTCTCTATATGCAGGGCCCACCCAGCCCTAGCCCTCCATCATCAATTTTCCCCTGTATTTGCTAAACCATTCCTGACGGCTCTGCAGTGGTTGTATCCTTCCTCAGTCTCCAGTTCAGAAAGAAGTGTGGTACAGTGGCCAGCCTGTCTGGTGCTGGTCAGCTTGCCTGGGGGCCAGGCAGAAAATTAGTGCCTGCACTCAGAGCATTCCTAACAGGGAGTATGGGCTTGTCTCTTACCCATCCAGCAGCTTTGGTGAAACTTACTCATATGTATTTAGTGTGAAATCTACACCAAGCTTCAAAACTTGACTGAAATTGGTCCATGGGTGGGATGGCTTTGGGGTAGGGGAAGAGGCTCAGGGGAAGCCCAGAGCTCAGCAAGTATCTGAGCTGAAGCAGGAGCTCTCCCTGTGGTGCTACTCTTTTTTTCTTGTAGCTGTGGTCACATGTTGCTGCAGCACTTTCTGATCACCTTTTAGATGTGGTCTGTAAAGCTTTTGTTCCTGGTTTGACAGGTCTTGGATAGTATGAGTATTTAAGGTTATGAAAAATAACTTATCTCAAATTTTTCTGTGGTAACAACAGTAGGAGCTCTGTGTATGCCTTTAGAGTTGGAACAGAACTAAAAAGTCACTTCCATTTTTAGTCAGGGATTTTGTTAACTTCACCACTTACTAATCTCCCGGTTTTCCTGCAAGGCACTATGGATAAGAGGACTAGAGTTTCAAGTGCATGTTTTCAGTAGGCATTACTTGGAGGTCCTTGACCGTGAACCTCAGGTTCTGCTGTCTACTGAAATTTAAACTTTGTTGCCTATTAGCACATATTTCTGTGAGTTAACGTAGACATGCTTTCCAAAAGCAAAGAATTCATGATGTTACAAAGATGTGTATCTGAGCTGAGTTCTCATGCACCTCTGAAACACCTTGAATGGCACTGTAAAAGCTTTTATTTCTGCAATGTGAGAGTGCCTGTGAGGGAAAAACAGGAGTAGAAAAAATCCTAGTTGTGTGTCTGAAATTGTGACTGTAAATGTTGAGGATTCATGGCATTCATATTTCACCCATTCAATATGTTAGTTTTTATCCTGCTCTTTTTGTTCAGCAGTTTCCTACAACTGGTAAGAGTTTATGCTAGTTTAACACGTATTTTCCTTACCAGTGTTGTAAATCATAGCTGCCTGAGTTTCCTGAAAAAAGCCTTTATGGAGTTTTCAACTCACTTGTTAACACCTCCCCACCCAGTACATGTTCTTCCTGTAACAGGACAGGAGTATGCATTTTTCTGTCATTAGTATGGGTGAAATTTAATCGAAGCATTTGAGAAGTAACCACAGGCCACTTCTCTGTGTGAGCTAAATCCCCACCAAGGTGAGTCAGGTATAAAAGGGACAATTCGACTGCAACAAATGCATTTGTTCTTTTAGCCACATCCTCAATATTCTCTCCTGCTGTCGATAATTGTTTTCTCTGGGATATGCTTAACCCTCTTGTCCTGGGCCAAGAGAAAAATGCCAGACTTTCCCTCCTGCTCCTCGCCCCCATCCTCACTGAAGTGCCTCCTACTTAACCTTTGGCTGTCTTCTCTTATCTGTGCAAAAACTCAAGTTCCTCCTCTGCAGCATTTCAAGCCTCTGCTTTTCCTTTTTTTTTTTTTTTTTTTCCTACAGTAAAAATGCAAAGGTTCCACTGTTTCTTTCACAGATGATTCAGTCCAAGAGCATGAGTTACATGCAGATTTTTTTAAGGATTGAAAAGTCTGTGGTCAGTGTTGTTTGATGTCAGTGAAATAACCAGGTTATGCTATGCTGAAGGTAGGNCATGTTCCCTGTCGACTGTTAAAACTGCCTTACAAGATTGTCACAGAGAACTAGATCACAAGAACAGCATGTTTCGCTTTTGCAGTTTCTGCAGTGCTCTCTGCTATATATGGTGCAGCATTGTCTTAAATGTGAAGCATAGAGCCATTTTAATCATATGATTTACAAAGAGATCAGGGAGGTAGCTGCGCTTGGGGGTGGGGTTGGGGGGAGTTGATTTTGCAGTGGGTTGGGTTTTTTAGCCTATTTGGGACAAAGAAAGATCAAAGTCATAATTCATCTGGAATTAAGCAAGCTGCGTCTGCAGAGAGAATGAAACAACACTTATATTAAATCTAAGTAGCCCGATGAGGAACAGACATTATTTGTTTAGAGACAGGTTTTTATAAGTTGGTTTGCAGTTGTTTGTGATTGACTTAAAACTCATGTTAAGTGCCTCGGCTATTTCCTTGTCGTAGTGTGAAAGCAGAAAACCTGTTATTGTGCTATTCTTCTTGACAAGTAGTCATTGCTATTAGGTTTCTGATGCCTGGCTTAAAAAAACCCAGTGAAGTGAAGTGTATTTTCACAATGCTGGGATTGATGGTACCTGAAGGCTGCCATGTCTATGGGTTTGTGACATGCAGATTTACCTGAACATTGCAAAGGAGCTCAAAACAGAGCAAAATTTGGGTTTTGGTGTGTTTTGAAAAATCCTGTGTCACTAACATGCAGGTCTTTGTTTACAGTATCTGGACAAGGATGCCAATTGTGTGTAGGATTTTTGTGGGGATGTTTTGTGTGTGTTTATTTTTGTCAGTTTAATCTACTGCTTCTTATGATTCATGTTGTTGGTCTTAAAAAATAATTATATTTTTTTAAAAGCTTAAGTTCAGCCTAATAATTACATACTGAGTTATTACTTGCTGTGTTGCAAGGTAGATACTTGCTGAGATAAAGCTAAAGCAGCAACTAGTGCAAAGGGTAGGGTTGAACTTTTTATAATTTAAACAAATTATGAATTTAGACAAAGGGAAGCTTAAAAGCCATTGAGAACTAGATTCAGTTATTTTCTATTTTGTGCAGCGTAACATTCTCAAATTTGTAAATATCCTATGTTTCTCCTTGCTTCTCACACCTGCAGAGCCACTTGGGAAACACTATTGCCAAGGAGCCATCAGTACTGGAGACAAGCATCTGTTTATGAGCAGAAATGACAGTCTAGGAAAGCTGTTGGTTACACACAGGGTATCAGGTGCTGCCATGCCTCAACTGCCTGGTTTTGTGGTAGTCTCATTTCCTACTGTGTGACAGTGCTCTCGCTGCATGCCTTCTCTGGAGTCTTTAGGCAAGTGATTGCAGCTCCTGTTCCCATCCCAGTTTATGTTTCTGTGTAGCTTTTTGGAGGCAGCAGGTTTAAGGGTTTGGGTCACCTTGCGCATTATCTCAGATGTTTAGAAGTAATCACTTGCCTAATCTAACTTCCCAATACTCAGTGTGATTCCCAACTTGCATGTTAAACCAGTGGTAGTAATTTCTTGTTCTTCACAAGCATTATTTCCCACCAGTGACCACACTCCAGTACTTCACCTGCAAATGCAGATATTTTTGCAACTGTATTACGATATGTGATACCCTAGGAAGATGACAGCAAGGGTTTCTTCTTTTAGTAGGTGTCATGCATGCATCAAACTCCACTCGTTTATTGCTGGGCAGTTTCCCAGTCCTGCTGAATTACATACATCTAGCGCTTTGCTAGGGGAGCCCTAGTGCATCTCTGGGATATAGTAGGCAGCACTGTTTCTTCCCTTGGCACAGGTTGCATTAGGATTTGTAACATTTCAGGTGACTTTTTTGCAGAGTCCTGAGTTAATGCATTCCAAGAATATGTGGTGGACTGGCAGCAGGCAGGTGAGCTTTGAAAGTTTTATTTATTTATTGGAAGCAATATTTACTGAAAGAGAGCTATATGAATGATAGGCTGTGCTCTTTGTATGCTTGCCTCTCTGAGTACTCTGAAGTACTTTGTAAGTTTTGGTAGAGATCTTCTGGTGTATCAAAAAATCCCTTTGCAGTGGCTTATGCAGTTTTTGTGCTATTACTTCTTCATGTTCTGCAGTAGTCTGGTAGTTAAATGAGACCTGGTACAACAAAAACATTTCCTTTTGATCTTGTCCTCTAGGCAAAACTTTGTCCTGTTATCCCTGATGGCTTTTCTTCTCTGCAGCACACTTTTATTATGTTCCTGAGGAGTTAGTGGATATTTCTTCCTTTTTGCAAAGAAACCAGAGGAAGTAGCTTTAGCTACAGTCGAGGTTTGTTCCAAGATGTTTCAGTCCAAGTAAGGTTTAATAAGTGACATTTTGTTTTGCAAAAGAGCCAGCAGCAAAGCCTCCAGCATCAAAAGATGACAGCATTTATTATCAATCAACTTGATAAGCCATGTATGGACAGATTCTCTAAATAAGCATGAGAAGTCTCTGAAGCTTTATTTATTCCATAAATATGTTAGTACTAAAAATAATAAAGTATTGAATATTTAATATTTACAAGTCCAGTATGTTTAAGATATGAATTCCCCACCCAGAATCTTTCTTGTGACTAACAGCCATGTTTTTTAATGGCATGTTTTCCAAAACAAAACTTTTTCTTAAAGGACTCTATTCAAAAGTTTGGCTTACTAACATTTTGATGGGAGTTCCTGTAAATTGCATTACTGGCTGCTGTGTTGTTAATGTGTTGCTAGCAGAAAATTCATACTGCTCGTAGGTAGTTCCATAGTTAATTTCAGGTGGCAAATACCAATCAAACCCGTCCAATGGGTACAAAAAACCTGAACTTAAAACTTCCTTTGAGGACTTCTCCTCTCAGGCATTAGGTCATTGGTCAGCTTGCTGAGCAGTTTGATTTCTCCCATTATCCAATGAACTTGGATAATTCAGCAGCAGCAGAATACTTCTCTGAGGAAACAGAGTGCCTAATACTTTGTAATGAGATTTACAAGGTAATTTTTATCCATAAAGTTTTGCAAGGAGATTTTATCCTAATATTTGATGAAACATATCCAGTAAGTAAGTAAGGAGATGACCAGTTTTCGAAGAGTCTGAAGCCAAATTCAAAGAATGTCTGGTTAACATTGTGGATCCTAACTGTGCTGATGGTTCTCACCACTGTGGATGGTTTATGTCTGCAGTTCACAGCAGCTATCTGGAATTTCTGTTCCCCAGGAACTGACACCTCTGTTCTCCTGCTATCACACCTCACAGCTGTGTGGAGTAGCCAAATAAGGACTGTTGCTCTAGTTTCATCTGAATGGAGTAGAAGTAAATGGATTTACCAGTAATATTCTGAACATAAGACACTCAGCTTTAAGTGACCTAAATATTCAAGCCAGGTAGTGACTGGTAGTCACAATTGCATGTTAGTGAAGAGTGATTTCTTGAGGGGTTTGGTTTTCGTTTGTTTGTTTGTTTGTTTGGGAGGCTTTGGTTTTGGTGTTTTGTTTTTGTTTTTTTTCCTGAAAAGAAATACTAAGTCCTAAATTACCTCAAAAAATCTGTTATGAGGATGGTTTTCTGTTGGGTTTTCTTTGGGGGCATTGTTTGTTTTGGTTTTGTTTTTAAATATATTCATGATTTCTAGTATTACCTACAGAACACCTCATCTTGTGCAGTATGTATAAAACAGCTCATACAATGTATGACACCAGCACTGTGTCAACACCAGCTGATTATCCTGTTTGTTTCTCCTACCTCTTGCAAGTGTCCTAGCAGGGTCAACTACAGAACCACTGGCGTTACTCCTAACACAAAAAAACCTTTCACATATCCATTCACATATCCAGATGCTTGAATAGAGTGTTACTCTGAGCTTGATCTTGCCAGCCTGAGTATAAAGACTCCTTCAAATGTAAATGTAATTAATTACTGATGTGAACATAAGCTAGCTCCACTCAGATGCTTCAGAGTTTCCATGCCTTTCTGCCTTTCTGCCCATTCTGGTTTTTCGTATTCCTCGATGTGCCAGAGGAGCACAGCTCATGCAACTAAGAGCTCTCTTTGTCTTTCAAGAAGAAAACGGGCTTTCTTTTGGCTGTGTCTCATAGCTTAAAGGCAATATTGGGAACAATTTGTATGCAGCACTTCCAAACTACTGAGTGATAAAGCTGTTATTGTTATGATAAAGTAGAATTTTGGGGGAAAAGAACTGAATGAAGAAAGTACAGTAATTTGAGTAAGCAGCTAAGGAAAGCATTTAGAAGTAGCTAGGGTTTAAAATCCATCAAAATGCAAATAGAGAATGAGCAGTGGCAACAGTGATTAAGTAGCTTAAGAAAATCAAGTTACATTAGGTTTCTTTGAGCAATTATGGTAAATTGAAAGTGAATAGTACTTCTCAGGGAATAGGGCTTTTCAGGGACACCAGACCTGGTACACTGCTGCAGCTGAATGCTAACATCACATGCAGAAAAAGCCTTTAGTTGTTTGAGCTGATCCATCTCTTTATACATTGGGGTTCTTAGTGCAAACACAAGTGTGAGACTGACGTTTACACCTAGCAACACTTCCTTCTGCGTGCTATCCAAGTGTAACTGTCAGGTCTGAAATCATTTAAAGCTTGCAGTCACCCTCAGTGAAAAGACCATTAGGAGACCATTGGTATAACCTTCAAGAGTATTTTGTAGATGCAGAGGTAAGGAGCCATCTGTACGATTTCGTGGGTTCCAGAAGTCAGTTCCCTTCATAGTTGCGGTTTTGAACTGTGGAAGTGGTGGCACAGAATTTATTGTTCCCAGTTGTCATAGCTTAATTCATTGCTAAATGTAATGCACTACCCAAGGAGTATCTTGCATTGATTATGCTCATTTCTGCTGTAGCCCTGTTTGTATTTATGTATGTACTGTCTGCATTGAGGTTGAAAGACCTTGGCTGAATGAAAAGCTTCTTTATTATTGTGATAAGAGCATGGGTTTTGGGCAGCAAGCATCTGGTTGCTCTAAATTACTTCTTTTAGTTGAAGAATTGCATTAACATTGTTTTAACCATACAACAAATATTAATAATGGCTGATAACAAAAAGAGTTCTGCAGTGCAGCTTGAACTGCCTTATTTGGAATATTAATTCATTTTGCCCTTCCCTGTGGTAATGCTTTTATGGGTACTGTAGCAGTGGGCATGGCAATCATGACCACAGAGAATCTGATGACCATAAATGACAGAGCATCCCCTGTGCAGCAAGATCTGTCTTCCCTAGCTGCATGTTCTTCCTCCTTTCCCCTCCAACCCAGATTTCTCCCCACCACCATTCCATGCAGTATCTTTGAAGGCATCATCTTGTGATCCCTTGAAGTCGCAAAGTAGCTCACTCCAGTGATGTTGCTGTGCACCGCATGTGTGTGCTTGTGCAAACAGCTGCACTACTTTAAGCCGTCCATGGCCCTGGCAGGGTTTCTTTTCCCTAACCCAGGACAGTGAGAGGCCATTCACCTTTTATCACTGTAATTCCCTGCTGTTTGTGGTCACACAAACTTGCCTTCATTGGTACCTGAAACCTGACCTGAAGTGTCTGGGAAGCCAAGTGCTTGCTTTGCAATGTTTGTCTGCCATAGGGGAGTGGGCACATGAGTGGGAGGGGTATCTTCATACACTGCTGCAGCAAGAGTTGCCTTTGAGACATGCACTGTGTCAGGCCTGAGCAGTGGTGCACCCTTGCTGCACAGCAGCCCCAGGCACTGCTACCACTGGAGCACACTGTGGCAATAGGAGTTTCTTCATGCCGTACAGCATGGAGGAGCCACCTCTCCTGCCTCACTGTTCTATACAGCATTACTTTCTGAACTACCTGGCAGTGCACTGGGGGAAGCCTGTGTCATATTCTTGGAGATTGGGGGTAAAAAAAAAAATACAACCGTCTAGCACCATATGAAGATAAAACAGTTCTAGGTTCATATGGCTCAAATTTCTGCAGAAGACATTCATTCCAGCCGGTGGCAAGTCATGTGTACCATTCCTGAGTCCCCATAGCCTTTCGGCAGGGATCTGGCAGCGTATTCCTGCGTTGGCTTTTGGCTACGTGATGCTGTCAACTCAATCATCTTGACTCATTTGTCTAAAAACAACTCCCTGCTGCTTAGGGAGGAAAGCACCTAGCTGGTGCCTGCCAGTCAGGAAATAAGAAATTGTTCAGTGTGGAAAGGTGACAGAATTACAGCTGCTAGAGAGCACTGAAGAGGTGCTAAGGTCTTCATGTTCTGGCACTGCCCTGTAACAGAAACCAAATGAGTATTTGTTCAAGGAAATTCACTCATTGTCCGCCCAACTTGTGTCACAAAGTAATGTTTCTACCATATTCTTGTGAGTGATTAGGGTCTGCATTTGCAAATGGGAATTATGTTACCATAAATCTGTTATACTTTCAACTAAATGCCATTCTCAGAACAAATGAAATAGTTCGGATAATGTCTGTGGTGCTTGAATTTGCAGAAACTTCTGTGGGGAGTTTCTGCTGAGTTTCTGTACAGGTAACTTAGAATCATAGAACAGTTAGGGTTGGAAAAAACCTTAAGATCATCTAGTTCCAATATGCCTGCCATGGACAGGGACAGCTCACACTAAACCATGTCACCCAAGGCTCTGTCCAATCTTCTAGAAGTGTGTTTGTGTGTATGCATGTATAAACGTATTTTAACCCATTTCCTTAAAATCTAAGAAAAGTTAAGGCTGTACATCTGATGAAGGGATGCAATTGCACATTTATCACTCTTCCCACCCAAGATGAATGTCAGCCAAAATGTGAATGTTACCCTTGAGATTCATGGAAAGGCTGTAATACACGGAGTATGACTCCTGCTAAGAGTCATTGTGGGAAGGCACAGACAGAAATAAACATAGCAGATCAGTAACAAGATCAGTTCTTCCCTTTTATATGCTTCTGTATTAGTTGCCATTGAATTTCTTGCTCTGCGAGGAGCAGATCTGACTTTAATTGGAGTATGCCTTTTAGAGGAGTAAGGAGATGCGTGGGTTTTGTAGAGCAGTGGGGTTCTTTCCTTTGAAGGCTGAAGGCGAATGTGTCATTTTTCAGCATGCCTCTTGCAAGGTATTGGCAGATTGTTGCACCTCTTTGCCTCAGAGAGATTTGGGGGGGTTCCTGTTATGCAGTGATTTGGAAGTTGCTTGAACACTTCATAGCAATCCTGAAAATAAGCCTGAAACTGAAGGCAAACTAGCTCCCTAAACATACTTGTTCTTCCAAGATGTTCTTGCAGGTTTTCCTGAAGCAGCTTAAAAAATTCTTGAAAGCCTTGTGAAATCTGCAGCTCCCTCAGTTTGTACTCCAAGAGGAATGCTTCCAACAAATGCTGTTTTCTCCCCCATCCCATTTGTTATGCAACTAATGATGGCCCTATAGCTGCAGGATTGTTTCCTGTGATAATCTGTAGGCTTCTGCCTCTCTTATTCTTGTGACATAGGTGAGATGAAAGATTACAGACAACAATGTAAGGAAGAGTATCTAGAAAAAGGTGTCATGAACAACTGGGGTTATGAAGGAAAATTGTCTTTGCCAGGGGTGATGCTGGATGTCTAAATCAAAACTAAGATAACTTTTTCAAAGTCAAACCTGGAACTTCTTGTCCTCTGAACAGTCCAAGTTAAAAAGTACATTTGAATCCAGCCTAATAAAAGTTCGTATCATGTATTTTGGAGGTAGTATTCTGTAGAAAGTGAAACCATGTACTTAATTTTGTGTGTTTTGACCTCAAAGGGTCAAGTCCTGAGGTAGCCAAGGTAAGCTCTGCGCTGCAGACAGACAGGACTCCTTCACTTTGTTCAGCTTGCTTGGTGCTGTAACACAGATGTTGAATCCTTTGGAATTATGAGGCCTTAGTGGAAATTTGCTGTGCATGAGCAGAAGTGTCTGCTTCTGAGCTCTTTGTAATGAAGCGAACTGCAGCTTTCAATGTCCAGTCATAATTTTATCCTTCCCTAGCAATATCTTGCTAGAACTTCATAGTAAGTTCTCAAGAAACCAGAAACTTAAAAAGCCAATCCTAAAAATATATTTGCTTTTACGTTTCCTTTTGAAGTTGAGCAATAGGCTGACATGGGGATATATTTTTAAATTCTAAAAAAAAATCAAAAAAACCCAATATTTAAGTTTCTGAAATATTGTCAGGTTTGTGTTGACTGCAGTGCTGAAGGCACTAACTTGTGCTGATGTGTCTAATGTATAGCTGTAGCATCCTTAGGTTAATATATACATCACACGCAGTGCTTTATTTTGTTTAAAAAAAGAAAAATCAATAAGCAAAAAGGCAGTGCTGCTTTTCCCCTGCATCACACACACACATACACACACGCACACAGTGTTTTAGAAGTGTTTAAACTGAAAGTGGTACTAATTTAGTGAAAGCTGATGGCTTGTAACCAGTTGTTGATGGCAAGTGGTTACAAGCTGTGGAAAGCTACACTGGTAACTTAAACTACAGGCCAGGGATGATGGGCCACAATGTGCTCGCTCTCTGATTTGTTGGTTGCTTTGTTGGTTTTCATTTGGCTTTTTTTTTTCCTGTACTAGAGCTCAAAAGCTAGAATCAGTTTCCTGATGGTGTGAAGCTGCTTGTTACGCTGCCAGCCTAGCAAGTAAAGGTCTGTTTTATGTAAAGGTTAAATACTAACTCACTTAATGGAAGACTTTGCCTGGTAGTGTGAAGATCCTGCAAAACTGTTGGTTTGCCATTTGCTGAATGAATTTGGACTCAAGTAATAGGATTGCTGTTTATTTAATCTATCTGACAATGGGAATAACAACAGTGAAAGGGATAGAAACACCTGCATAAATTTCTGAGGCAGTAGAACTGGTCATTTATTTCATTTGAGGCTGGTAAGAGCATGAAAATCACAAGCATTTCAGTATTGGCTTTTACCTCAAAACACAGGAGTTTGCAAACTAAAATTGTTCTGCACAGTCTAATAACTGCATTCTGACCCATGGGGCCAGGGTGGGAAAGAGAAAATTATCTTCCTGGTGCTGTGAATCTTTAATTAATTTTTGTGAGGCTTATTTAGGGATCCTTTTGATGAAGTCTCACAGGTGATAGCACCTTAAGCTGGTTTATTTCCTATGTGTGTAGACTGTTTATTATTTTGAGTCTTCAAACATGAAATTTGGCTCAATTTTGTTTTGTGCTGATAGCAGAAGTAAGGCTACAGATTATGGAGTGCTTTAATCAGAATTGCATACAAAAATTTCCTGTACTTTTACAGATAACAATGTTTCTCCCATTACAGGATAATTAAGAACTTTCTTATGTTCCTTGTCCCAGGATATAGGTACTTGTCCAGCTGTGTACAAAGGTGTTTACTTAAGATATACAAGAAGCCAAAGAGTAAGCTTCATTTGAAGTACTTTTTTTTTTCTTTTTGAAGTACTTTTTTTTTCTTTTTTTGAAGCTAGGCAAACAACCCTCCTCAGCCAGCTTGTTTCAATTTTCACCTTTTTAATGATTTTATCTTCTCCTTGTGTAGTTGAAAATGTATTAACTGGAGAAATAACGCGTTATTAAAATAATCTGGCTTCTGTAGCATGCAGTGGAGTAGTGCTGAGACTGCCATGACACAGCAGGACCTGGTCTTACATTTACATACATACTTTGTAGGTAATTGTGTGCTTCAGGTCTGTTTTCCTGTGTAGATCATGTCCCTGTTGCAGAGACAGGGGAGGGGGATATGCAAGTATGCATACCTAATGTGAAATTAGGTTGTTCTTTAGTATTGACCTCCTTTAGTTTGAAGCTTGTTCTAGTCTAAATGGTAATTTCTCCCTCCTTTGGGTGGAAGGGACTGGAACCTTTTCTGTTAACTTCACAGAGGCTTCCATGGACAGATAGAGGGTACCAAGTGGATGTTTTAAGGAAGGCGTAAAAGGATAAGAGGGGAGGCAACACAGAACACCAGGCCCACACATCTGAATTAAAAAGGGTCATCTATACATCGAAATGTCTTCTCATTATGTCTCTTATTGACTAGAAAAAGAGACATAGTTGTGTAACATAGTTGCAGACCCTGTTACTATAGGTATTTGAAGTTAGGTGAAACACATGCCACCTTTATGACCAAACTAACGACTCAGAAGGAAGTCTGCAATTCACACTGAAGCCGTGGAGATTTAAGACATTTGTGTGCATCAGAAAAAAGCTCTTGAACTGGCACACAGACTGTGGAAATGTCAGAGCTGAGAGAGGAGACAGTATAGAGTGATGCGAACTGCAGTAGGCAAGATGTGCCCTGTTAGCGTTTTGCTTGTGCTGGTGACCAGAATTTGCTGTATAAGATGAAGAGTCAAGAAAAGATCATAGAATCATAGAATAGTTAGGGTTGGAAAGGACCTTAAGATCATCTAGTTCCAACCCCCCTGCCATAAGCAGGGACACCTCACACTAAACCGTGCCACCCAAGGCTTTGTCCAGCCTGGCCTTGAACACTGCCACGGATGGAGCACTCACAACTTCCTTGGGCAACCCATTCCAGCATCTCACCACCCTAACAGGAAAGAAGTTCTTCCATATATCCAGTCTAAACCTCCCCTGTTTAAGTTTGAACCCATTACCCTGTTACTGCCATGAGGTCTCCACGCAGCCTTCTCTTCTCCAGGCTAAACAGTCCCAACCTTCTCAGCCTGTTTTCATATGGGAGATGCTCCAGTTTCCTTGTTGAATTTCAGGAATTCAGTATCTAAGGAAGAACAAAGCAACCCAATAAGTAAAGCAGATTTCTATTCAGCATCTTGCCTGAACTAATGAATGAAGTGTGAAGGTTCTGGAGAAGCCTGAGGACAGGAGGATATCCTACTAGTTAGGCAGTATACAAGGTAGATTTGAACAACAGAATTTGCTGTTGGGTGACTAGGAGATAAGGAAGTGGAGATATATTAACTATACTTGAAGAATTCAGATCAAGGGAAAAAGTCAAAAATAGCATGTGACAGGAAGAGGGATGTGGTGGCAAAAATCTGGGAGGGAAGTAGGCTACATGTAACACAATTCCACAGGGGTTCTCTAGGAACTTGTTTAATTTCATTTTCTGCTTTCCAGTGGTACCCCTGTTGGCTTAGTTTTTGACTCAGAAAACTTTGCTAAGTGCGTATATGAAGGGGAACATGCATAAATTAAGATCTAAACAATGTCTGTGAAAAGAAGTGTGATTACTTGGTTAAGCAGGGAACTGAATTGCCTCAGCTCTTCCACTGACTCATCAAGCCTCAAGGGCTGGCCAGAGTAATACCTGTTTTACCCCAGTGTAGGGTAGGGAAGCTACCTGAGGTACACTTTGGAATAGAACAGCTGTCTCATATCTCACTTCTAGCCAAACATTTGATTCAGTATGCTTTTACTCACCATGTATCTTTTCTTTCTCTTCCAGTTACTATTTCTTCAACTGCAGAAAAAGGTAAATTTTTCATTTATTTTTTTAAAGATGTGAACAGTTTTGTTGCACACAAGTCTTAAGGCACATAGAAGTTAAATATACCCCTTTGTGTGTAAGCTCCTTTGTGTGTAGCAAGTAGATTAGTGCTAAGAATCAAAGTAAATATTGTGAGGTTGAGTCTGTTTAGCTTCTAGTACCATAAGCTTGGGATGATGACAAGCCCTGTGAGTCTGATTAAGATTTGCAGATATTTTTAAATGGGTACCTTCTAAGAACAGAAAAAGGATAAGAGAGAAGGAACTGCAGCAGATCCATAAGTCCATTTTCTGTTTATTTCTGAACACACCCTGTGACCTGAAATACTTACGAAAGAGGAAGAATTGTTGTTCTACAGTTTGCTATTTTCTGAACAGCTTACCAGATTCCTAAGATGCCCATTCTTTAGGACTGGTTAGAACTGTGCAGAACACAACCATTTCAAAGGTGGCTGCCCGTATAATTTTAAATTGTTGATGGTTAAGGCCTGTTTTGACAAACTGTACTTAAGTCTTCATATTGGCTTTGGCATGTATATGCCACAGTGTGTAGTACTTAGAGATACAAACTGACCGAAAAGACTCCAGCATTGTGCCACTACTTTTAATTGTGAATTGAAAAATAGTATAAAGGGTGGTTCAATTCCAGAAGTTCAAAATATGTTTGGTTTTTGTATAAAGCTTACTTTTATTTTCCTGTAGAAATACAAGTTATTGATGAGGTATTTGTTTGGGAGTTCATTTCAGCTGGGGGGGGGGAGGTACATAGGTAGTAAATTAGGCATAGATTTGCATTTTGACTGCAGAGGGCTGTCTTCAGAGTGTGAGATGACTTGTAAGAGGCTCTCATCTCTTAAATGTTTTAGCAGAAGAGCAGAGAATTTGAAGGTAGTCTAGCAGTGTTCTTCTTGGTGGGAAACATCCAGGAGAACACTGAAAGGAAGGAACCTTGAGGGAATCTGTCCTCTTTTACTTCTTCATTAGAAGATGAGAGGGAAAAATCTCTAAAGTAAACTGCAAGTTGTTCAATATGGGAGCTGTGTCTTCCTCTGCATTTTTCTATTCCATTACACAGCTGGGCTTCACCTACTTAAAAAATTCTGCTGTGCTTTCCTGTTGACCTGTGTTATGAGTAAGCTTTGCTCTCCAATTTCTTCTGGATAGACAAGCTCCACATCTCAGTTAAGGAAATGTGACAGAGCAGTGATGTTGGTGTTGCATAGTCAGATCTCTCGCTTTAATACCATTGTGCATGTCTGACTGAAGCAGGTGCTCTTAAACCTACCAGAGAAGAAAAATGCCTGAGTAATTAAAGAGATTGACTGTTGAAGCTTTTAACAGCGTTTAACATACATTTCTTGCACCTTCAATTCTAAAGCATGTCATAGGCATCCTGTATGCATGAATTCCTTTATTGAAATATTGAGGTTGATCTTAAAATGAGCTGTAAAGTCTTTTTTTTTTTTTTTTTTTTTTTGAAAAGAAAGCTGTAGTAATTTTTTTAAATTTTTTAT
>NDXB01019267.1:37389-88759 GCA_002631895.1 Agapornis roseicollis
GGTCAGTTATACTTTACTTTACTATATTTTAGAACAGAATTGTAGCATCTTCTTTCTCCAAAAAGGTTAGTTACATGCCACAAGTGAAGCTGTGTTGTTTTTGGTTTTGGGTGTGGGTTGGGTTGTGGT
Source organism: Agapornis roseicollis (assembly GCA_002631895.1). NCBI lineage: Eukaryota > Metazoa > Chordata > Aves > Psittaciformes > Psittacidae > Agapornis > Agapornis roseicollis. The sequence continues at coordinate 37,519 of NDXB01019267.1, forward strand.
TTTTTTTTCTTTCAAAGTCTGTTTTGGAATCATACATAAAAGCATGTTATTTCCTTGGGGAATAACAGCCATCACATTTGGTGATTTTTTTTTTCTTTTTTCTTTTTTTTTTTAAGTGAGCACTCCTGAAGCACTAAATCTATTGAGGGAAAAGGGTTTAATATAATTTTATCAGGTGATTCATAGTGTAATAGTTCAGCCCTCATCATAGATGAGAGATTTTATTTCTTGTTCTTTTCAGCTATACTTACCAAACTCTTTATTTGCATTTTATTGCAGCTGTCTACCTTGTGATTTTTCATCTGTCATTTTTCATGTTTGTATGGTCTTACTGGAAGACAATTTTCACATCTCCTGCATCTCCTTCTAAAGAGGTAAAGATAACATTAGAAAAATGTCAATGCCTTTTTCATAAATAGCTGAACTCTTTTCAGTGATGAAACTTGTTTGCAGGGCCGCATGATTCACCTTTACTTTCTCATTATCAGAAATAGAACAGCATGACAGTGTATCATGAATGAAAATGATCAAGTGACTCTTAAAATACTGTATACTTTGTGTAATGACATTTCCTCATACAAAACATGCACTTAATTAATCATGAGTTTGACAGTCAGGTATAGTGCTTTGCTCCAAAGTAATTTGCTTGTAACTTTGAATTTTTAAAACCAAATACAGTGACAACATTTTTATATTTCAGCCAGTTTTGACCTTTGTTTTGGTTAGAAAAAGTAGGTATGCAGTGTATATTCATACTTGGAGGATTGAACAACTTAATGAGTCAAGGGTTAAGGTTTAAGGACAATTGAGAAGTGAATACATAAAGGAGCTTTATATAATGGTAAAAGAATACAAGATGACCATAAGAAGTTTTGGGTTGAAAAAACACAGTGTTAATTGCAATAAGCCTGAGATGGGTTACCTTGTTTTCTGTTTTCTCTAAGGTGTGTGTATGTAAGGATTAAATATTGGCACCCTAAATTTACAATATTTCCCTTCCTTTCCTTGGTCTTACAAAGCTTTTAAATTGGCTAAACTGTTTGAGGCTTTGGTTACTCTACAGGGGTTGAATTTTTGTTCTGTTTTTGGCAAGGCTGACTTTCAGTTCTAATGCCAACCTTAAACACTTTTGAAAAGAGTTTACATCATGCTTCTAAGGAAAAGCAAACACTGCTCCACAGTGCTTAATTATGGCTTAAAGATCTGCATCTTAAGCTACAGAATACAGAGTGAAAAGAGCTAAAGACTATTCTGCTGTTTAGCTAAGCAAAAAGAGTGAATGAAGCTTTTTAGGGATCTAGAGCACAAGTCCTATGAGTATATCAGCTGAGGGAACTGGGGTTGTTTAAAGAAAAGGAGGCTCAGGGGAAACCTTATCACTCTACAGCTACCTGAAAAGAGATTGTAGTAAGGTGGATGTTCATCTCTTTTCCCAAGAAACAAGCAATAGGATGAGAAGAAATGCTCTGAAATTACATCAGGGAGGGTTCCAAATGTGATTGGAACTGTGTTACTCTAGATTTTGTAAAGCTATATGAACTAGAACTGATCATAAAGCTAATACCTAGCAACTTTTACTGTCTGCTTGGATTCTTCAATAATAGAAAACTTCTTCTGGTAGTACTTATTCTGTAGTTACAATGATTGTTGTAGCAAACTTTTCATATTCAACGTGTGAAAGGGATGGTTTGGGCATGTGGCATGTAATGAATGTTTCCTGTAGCAAGTGTGGAGGTAAATCAGATTGAATGCAGTTTTCTACAGTTAGCTTAAAAATTTGGGAGGAGGGGGGAACCACACAACAACAAGCAACAAAGCACACATGAAAAACAAAGCACAAAAAAACACCAAACTAAAAAAAATACCAGCCCCTTTTCTAGGCAAGACCCTTCTGTTCTTGTAGCTGTGAGTAATTTATGCTGGTTATACTTAAAAACAAAGCCTGACTTCAGAAACTCCGTGTTGTATGACGGTGTAAATGTATATATTTTTAGTCATTCAAATTAGCCATTCTTGCAAAACAAACAGCATCCTATGGTCTTACTATTGAACTAAAAGATTCTGCAGCTGCTGTTGTTTTAGTGTAATCCCTGTACATTTGTCATAATAAAGAACAATCAACATTACACAAGATTTAGAAAGAGGAAGGAAACAAAGGGACTCTCTGTTTTCAATAGTAGCTGCTGGAACCTCATTGAAAATTCTGTTAGCTATGTGGTAACAGACAACTTTTGATGTCTGTGAACATTTCCTGCTATTGTCCAAAGAGACTGTGGTCTCATGGCCCTATGAATTTCTGAAATTAGAACAGAAATACAGCTCTTTGGAAAACCAAAATCCTATCCAGGATTTTTGGAGTAATGTGATTATGATGTTACTTGAAGAAATTAAAAAGTTTTAAATGTTGTCATTTAGTTCCTTTTCTGTGCATTAAAGGTTTGCCACAGAAATGTCATTTAGAAGCAGTATTTCATCTTTAATGCAGCCTGGGCTTGACTGCAGGTCATAGAGACAGGCAGTGGGTCATCTAGCAAGACTCACAAGGGCAGTGGGGAGGAAGGGATATTGCACCACTGTTTGCTGGCATGATGCTTCGTATCTGCCATAAACTTTTGCTGTAAGCATCTTCAGTTTTTGTATTTGAGTAAACATCTGTCTTGGATATTACAGTTGAAAAATTAGGTCAGACTCTTGGTTAAACTTTACTTTCACCCTTCACGTAGATCAGTCCTAGTTTCTGTTTATTTATAGGGGGATTGTGGTTCGTGTTTTACCTTTGAATGGTGGGTAGGCTCAATAACTGCGATGCTGCTGTATAGAACAGGAGGCTTAACTAGATTCTGTGAGATATAAGACAACTTGCTGGCATTCTGGGTAATGAAATAATTGAGAAATTCAGCAGTGTCTTACTACTTCTTCCTTTTTGCAAGTGGAGTCTTCTCTGTTGCTTGCCAACTGACTGTAATCCAGAAAAAGTACGAGATGAGAGGAAAATCCATGTGAACCAATCATATACATGTTCTTGGTAGGAAAATATTGTTGTGTTAAACCACACTAAGCCAATTTTTGTTCCAGCTGCACACACAGGATTTTCCACTCACTTCCATGAATAGTTTGTCTGTGTGTTCATAAAAAGAGCTCTTGTAGTCCATGCAGGAAGCTCAGAGTTTAAAAGTACTTCAGAAGAGAAAAATACATAGGAAATAGTGAGTTCAGCCCCCACTCCACTGAGGCTTGTCAGCACATGGGGTTTTGTGGAGCTTAATGGTAAAGCTCATAATTTCGGTGGATACCAAACAAAGTGTTTTACAAGTGAGTAAAAGCTCTCCAGCTTCTTCTGGTAAAGCTCCACGTTTCAGTGAGGCTTCAACAGGAATGCTCCTCATGCTTTACTCATAATTGGAACTTTTTCAAACTGTACAGGCTTTAGAGAAGTTGCTTTCGATACAGCTCCTGGATTTTGCTGACTACAAAAGTAGAAGTTGTAATGCTGACTACACCCAGTTAAACACTTTAAGCTTCTGTGCTTGAAGCCATGAAGCTGCCCTCTGCCTCGCCATGTTCTTGCTCTCCGGCTTGTACCCCCTCTAAGAGAAAGAGGGGTAAGAGAACTTTAGTTCCCTGTACGAACAAAGGAATATTGCACCTTTCTCTTGCTCACAGATCACTTAATTTATGCTCATCAGGAATTAAAGAAAGGTTGTGCCTTTCTGAAACTTGCCGTGAGTCTCTGCCTTCATTTATGTTGAAGGGAAAATGCTGTAGATAATGGAACAGAAATAAATATTATTTTCTCTAAAATCTGCCCAGGGCTATTGTGGAGTTTTAAGGGTCTCGTGTAATTTCTATAGCAGTCTTCTTTCTGTATGTGGGGTGGGGGTTGTCCAAAGACCTAGGAATAAGATACACAGGGTCTTTACCTTGGAGCTTGACTGGAAGACAAAGTAACAAATAATTTGTTCCCGTTGTTCCATTTTCTCCCTCCTAGTTCTGTTTATCAAAAGCTGATAAAGAACAGTTTGAAAAAGAAGAGAGACCAGAATACCAGCAGGAGATTTTGAGAAGAGCTGCTAAAGACTTGCCTATCTACACGACAACAGCATCGAGAGGTGAGATATTAAGATAATTCTGTGCTCCCAAAGCTCCTAGTTTAATTCAGTGAAATTCATTTGATGCCACTGAATGAACAATCCATTAAGCACATATTGGAAGGCTTGTTTTGTTATTTGTTTGGACGGGGGTTTTTTCTCCCAAGAGAAACTGGAGTCCTTTGTCTGGGGATCTCAATATGGAGCTGCTTCTTAGAATAATTATAAGTTTAAAAAATATACGTTTCTAACAAGCAGATAGATGATAACGTTTATCTCTAATTATAGCTGTAAAAATAAACACAACAAAGAAATACAGTTAAATCAGCTAGAAATAGAGAAAATTAAACTTTTTACTCAATTTTATAATCATTAATATCCCCCTTTTAAACCTCTTTTTATGAGTGGTGTCAGTTCAGCAAGAGGAGAAACATCATACTTAAGGCTAGAATATAAGAACGAATAAACATTATTCCATTCCCATCTGTAATTCAGTACAAAGCTAGTTATGGGCTATTTCTGTATTTGCTTTTAATATGTATAGGCATTTTGATTCCTACTTGCATATGAATGGTCTCTGAAACTGCTGTCTTATGCATATGTATATTCTTAAAAAAAATCTTTTATATGTATATAAATCTGTTTTGCTTTCTTGAAACTAGGAACCCTGTATAGTTTTCCAAAAACATAAATTCCTCAGAATAACTGTTCCAAAGATGTGACTTCCCAAAGTCTAAGAACACCTAGCTTTTTTGAATTTAAGCCTCCCTTTAAGGGAATCCCAGTCTAAGTTCCTCAAGTGGTCTGGGAAGCTCTTGCCAGCTCTTAGCAGTTCTGCTTAGTTGTAGGTGTTGGCTTTCCTCCCCCTTTCAAACTCCCTGTGCTGGTGTCTTGTTTCCATTGAGAAGAGCCTGAAGGCTTGTTTAAAAATATCCAGGAAAGATGAGGAAGAGCTGATTTACTGAACAGTCTGCTAGCTCACTCTCTGGTGAAGAGGATGGAGAAAGCTAATGCAGAAAGTTGGCTTGCTGAAAGAACATGTTTTCACAATAGGATGTCAGAGTAACCTGTCCAGAGGTGAAAGCAAGTGAGCCATAGGGGATCAGTGGCAGAGGATGAAGGATGGGAAGACTGGGAAGCCAAAGAGTAAATGGAAATGGACTCAGTACAGAAGTAATAGATTGAAGTGTTTAAAATACTTTCATATGTTACATTTCTTTAAAAAAAATCATGAGTACATATATATGAGAGTAGGCACGTGAAGGCCTGTGAGAACAGGTGTGGCAGGGGAGGGCAGGAAGCTCTTTAAGATTCAGTTCATGTTGAGGGAGAAAACCTTTGTAAAATTAAATAAGTTCTAATGACTTGACCCTTGCCACTTAAATGCAGCAATCAGATACTGTGATCGATGCCAGCTAATCAAACCTGACCGCTGCCACCACTGTTCCGCATGTGACATGTAAGTTACTGTATCTGAAATGGTGGGGTTTTCTCTTTCCTGTGATCATCACTTCAGTGTGTTCATGTCTTTGGTGTATCAGCCCCTGTACAACAGATTTTATTACTATGGTTCCTCTTTCAGACCCTCAGTACTTGGATTTCGTGAAAGAGCAAAGTTCCTCCTGTGGTGTAATATCCTTATTGCTGCCCCATTGTTCAAAGCGGCAGAACTTTCTGGGAAACCTGCTTGAGGCTTTGTAAAAGAGTGCTTATATTAATAAATAAATAAATTAAAAATCAGCAATTGAAAACAAGGAAAGGCAGGTCTGAGATAACCAGCACTAGCAAATGCTTATTATGGAATTATTATATCTATATTTTTTGCAGCGTTGAAACAAATGTGCAGGGTTTTTTAATGCTAAAAATCTTAGAGATTGACACTGGAATTGCATGCTATTCTCTAGCCTGATTCTGAATCATCAGACAGGCCTGGGGGCACTGAAGACTGAAGATTATGAGTGAAGCTTCAGTAGGTTGAACTTTAGGAAACGTAGCTAACTGAAGAACCTAATACATGTCTTTTGGCTAAAATCTTATTAGCAAATACAGTGAATGTCTGTGTGTCTGAAATGTCTAGTGTCTGTCCTTACAATAGAACTGGATGGAAATGGCATGTGACTGTTCAGATTACCCACTGTGTTCTTTTCCTCAATTAGCTTTTAAAACAAGTAAGGAATAAACAAAGGTAGCATGGCAGGGTTTAGTGTGGGGTGTCCCTGCTTATGGCAGGTGGGTTGGAACTAGATGATCTTAAGGTCCTTTCCAACCCTAACTATTCTATGATTCTAAAATAGCCCTAAGGTAGACTTAGCTGGAGTGAATGGCAGGCTAACATACGTTACCCACATGGTGCTGAAGGGTCCTCCAGATTTGTTTTGTCTCAATGCACATGTAACACTAGCATGGCTTAATGAATTATTATGTGGTGTTGCTCAGCAATGCTTCCCCTGTTAATTTAAGACTGTTCATAACTTCACTGAGTCTTACTTGGTCTTTTTGTGTGGAAGGATAGCTGCTATTGTACAGAGAACTGGCATGATTGAGAAGGATTTGGAAAAGATACAGTGGGGCAGAATACTTTAAAGAACAAACAAGCAAACAAAAGGAAAGAAAACAGAAAACCCAGCACCACCCCCCTCAATCCCCAACCTGCAGAAGCGAGAAGTATGTGCCTTTGAAAGAAAATGTATTTTTTGCTTTAACTTGCTGGTAATTCTCTTTCAGATGTGTACTAAAAATGGACCACCACTGTCCATGGTAAGTTAAAAAAAAACATAATAATGAATTAGATGCTGCTTCAAAAATGCAACTTTGAAGTAAAACTTGATTTTTCACATAACTTCTTGAGGCTTTAATACGTGAAAATAAATCTTGCTCCTGATGTGTTGAAACATATTGTTGCAGGCTCAGTAGCCCAAACCATGCAATTTCTCTTCATATAGAGAAACCCTGGCATTAGTGAGACCTGAGAGAAATAGCATTTCTTCCTTTTGTTTAGTTTGGTATTGTTAGCAGGAGAGGAGATAACCCACTACACTGTGAAAAGAAGTTGTCAATTCTGGATGATACCTAAGACCCACTCAGACAGTCACTCTTCTGCAGTTTGTATTCATTGGTAGTCAGTGAAAGTATTACCTGCTGTCACTGTAAGAATACTCTGTCAGTAGTTGACTTCTAGGCAGTTTTGTAACCACCAAAATTGGAGAGGCTCATATTATCTTCCATGATCGCTATAGTTAGTTCATAGTGTGTGAGATGCTTCCTCTACAGACTGCTTTGCCAGCATCATATGCTTTACCAGCTCATGTCCTATCCTGTAGAACTTCTTGGGGGACAAAATTTATGTGAAGGGAAGGGCCCACATCATTTGGCCTGAGAAAAAACTTTATTCAAAATAATGGCTTAAAATGCTTCTGGAACACTAGTGCCAGACTGTTTTGGACATACCACTGACATCATACACATTATACTCTGCAAAACCGGAATGTATTGGGGTTTTTTGGTTTTTTTTTTTTTTGTTTTGGGGTTTGGTTTGTTTTTTTTTTAAAAATATCATATTAACCTCTTTCTCTTTCCCCTCCTTCTAGGGTGAATAATTGTGTGGGATTTTCTAACTACAAATTCTTCCTCCTGTTTTTAATGTATTCCCTACTGTACTGTCTGTTTGTTGCTGCTACAGTCTTGCAGTACTTCATAAAGTTTTGGACAGTAAGTTCTAAGGCTTTTTTTTTGTTCTTCATTTGTTTAATTCTGCATGTGTTATTGGAGGCTGTATCAGCATGTTGTCGCTCACTATTTACTCTGTTCCATAGTTCATTACCATTAACAGCATCAATCAAAGTGACTGAAGCAAGAGAACCATCTGAATATTAATGAATTAAATGTATTACACTGCCCAGGATGAGTAATAGGGGGAAGAAGTTCTGATGAGGACACTGTGCAATTTCTCTGCTCCATCAAAATCAAGTGGCACAGCTCAGGGTTTTTTTGAGACTATTGGATATAGATACGTAGGTATAGAAAGAACTGTCTACATTAAATACAATATATAGAATCATGTGTGTGTCTCTGTATACACACACGTGTGTATAAGAAATGGTGAGAAATGTGAAATATAAATAAAAATTTTGTATCTTCCTAGACTTGTCTATAGATAATCTGCTACCAGATAAGGCAGATTAATTTCTTGCGAACTGACCAAGCTCTGTTTTGGAGTCCCTGTATAGGCATGTCTGAACTTCATACTAGTAATTTTTATCAATCTAATATGGGTAGAATGGTAAGATATATATACAGTGTGAATGATATACATCTCTCTTGCAACTATAGTCAGTTGTCAAATGATTGATACCATACACACACATCTTAGTAGATTTAATAACATCCATGTGAAGAGCAACCATTCTCATATGTCTGTGTTGTATTCCTCCTATCAATTTTGTTCCAGTCCCATTCCAGGCTAAAACCAGAGTGTCTTCTGGTGGTGTTTCCTTTCATCTCCAAAAGTGTGTAATGTGCCTTTCTGTTTCTAGGCAGAAGAGCAGGTGTTGGAATTCCTTTAATCAGTTTCCATTAGCTAGCATGGGAAAAATCATTTTAAGTGAAAGGCTCTCCATCACATCTTAATAAGTAAATAACAGCACTTAGATGTTGTTCCTGTCAGTAACTGGGAAAAGTAGTCATTACCCATAGCTGTAGAAAGAATATTGGAGAAAAACATGTTGCCATGTTCAGAGTAAGAGAAGCTTGATCATGTACTCAGAATAGCTGTATCTTGAGACAGGTTGCATTAGACAGGTAAGATAAGTGGTGCAAAAAGTATGTTTATGTTCATCTAAGCCTATGGGTCTTACCTGCTAATGTGCTGTGTTTCTTTTAGTCTGTCAGTTCTGTGTAGCAGCCTGTCACTGGAGAGCAAGGAACTATTTGGTAATTGAGCTGTCAGTATTGTGTGAGATGAAAGCCATGAATGTATTTATCAGTCCTAGCTGTGGCTTGACAGGTATTTCAGATGAAATGGTCTGATTCTGCTGTTCAGTCTTGCATGACTAAAAATAGGTAAATTTTTAATTTGTGAATATGCCACTCCCAAATCTGCCTGGCTGCTTTCCAGCACGTGGTGTGCAGTGTCTGATGAACTTGTAGATGTGCTCTTACATAGTTACCAGTCAGTGCTTGGGGGGGTTGTGGGGGAAGGAATTTAGTTGTTCATCTCACTTCATAAGTATTAGTGCAACAGAAGTCTGCAGGACATCTGACCACAATGAACATTTAATGCCAGCATTTTAGCAAGGCTCTTGAAAAGCCCATCAGGCAAAATACTGAAGTAGACCCGTCAGCAGAGGGTGTAAACTTAAGAGGGATTTTTTTTCTCTCTCTTTTTTGTAATGATTTAGTTGCTAAAAAATGCACTCCTGCAAGAATGGGCTACTTCTGAAATGTCATCATAAACAGTGTAGTCATGTGCTTGCACTCGTAGCATTTGATTTTGGGTATTTCCAAGACAGAATTTGGTGATGCCATGGTCTTACCATTAGAGTAGATCTCTGAATCACTGTACTGATATTAAATCACTCATTCCATGAAACTAATATTCCTCTGATTTTTAAAATAGCCTGATTGAAGTAGACTTCCAGAAAGAGGTGGCAGCACCGTAATTGTGTAGGCTTGCAAAATTTACTGTCTCTCTAGTATGTAAGCTTTTAGGCAATTTCATTTGACTGCAGAATAGAGTCCTGTAAGCTTCTCTCTACATCTGTATCCAGATTAGAGTGGAGTACTGCTGACATGTGCTGTCTGTAGACTGCTTCAGTATATTGCAGATACTCAGCTTTGTCTGCTGCAGCATCAGACAGATTACTGTTTTGATATTTTCTGGTGAGGCTCTCTAGATGTTAGTTTTGTCCCCTGAAAGCTTGACAGAAATGTTACAGTATGGCTTCAAACAGCAGTGTTTCCTTTTTTTTTTTTTTTGCTTCCTCACATTTTTCAAATCATCATATATACTACTATCTATATCCAGTAATGGGATGGAAGATGAACTGCTTTTTGGGGGGATTGTATCCTTGGGCACTTGAGACCTCTCAGTAGTGACGTTGTGAAGGTGTACATGCTAACAACACAAATTTTAGCAATCCAGTCTTTTGCGCTATGGATAATACTTGCATAGAGACACAGCACATATGCAGATACTTGTAAACCTTGTGAGACATGTACACTTACCTAACTCTTCTGTTGAAGAGAGTCTTGTTGTTTCCCACTTATACACTCAAGACATCTACATTCATGCTCTATATGGAAGTGCTGAAGAAAGATCTTGATATTGTTCGTACAGTTGTGGAACAGCCACACTGGCTGTAAATGTTTACTACAGGATTACACACTGATGTGGATGTTAAAATCTGTTTTATAGATTGAGGGAACATGAATTACTCCTTTTTTCACACTGCTACTCTTCCTATACGCATAACGTTTTTATTTCTACTTAGGAAGTTGTTAAAGATGAACAGATAAAACCTCAGTTCAACCAAACGTATTTGAAACAAATACCAGCACTGGCTGAATGCCCAGTCCTTGATGCCTTGTTTACATAGTGCATGGGGGTACTTCCCAGTGTATATTTCTGTCTACTCTCATTCTTGCTGTACTCCTGCCCCCTGGAAACCCCTATATTTTCCAACTGTTTTCAGTGTCTTTCATTGTCCTCCAAATTATTTTGGCAGTCCTGAGTAGAGCTAATTCAGGAATGTGATACGTGTTCAGGGTAGATGGTGCGTACTTCTGCAAAACTTCAGTTATATTAGCAAAACAACAAAAAAAAAGATTGCAGATCCTTAGTTAGAGCTCATTCCTCTTGCATGTACCCATAAAGACAAATACGAGATCTTTTGACCTTTTTTTGAGATCTAAGTTAGATCTACCTACTAAAAAATGAGCAATCAGTCAAGCTTTGACAGCATGGTTTTTGTTGTGGAATTTGTTTGAAGTTTTTTGTTATCTGATACATGCTCAAACAGCTCTATGCTTTTGAAGGAGTTTGTAAGGGGACTCTTTAGAATAGTGACTGGCTTCAATTTATTATGTGTGCTAAGTAGCCTACATTTTATTGTGCAAATTGCTTCCTTTTCTGAGCTCCACGACTCTCTCACCTACAAAACTCTGCTTCTGTACTGCTGAGCATAATGTTTTTAAGTAACAAATGTTTGAAGTTTCACTCTCTTTTAATGTTCTATGGCTGCTAGAACACAACTGTGAATAAGCCTGTTCTATACACTGAAAGCCTGCATGCTTCTCTCCAGGAAGGAATTGGTCTTTTTTTGGAAAGATGCTTCAGTTCTGCAGCTGTCATTCAAGAATTTACAGCCAGTGGCTGAAACTGGGTAGTCAGAAGATGTAAATGCTCCCTGGAGATCATGCAGATTAATAATGGGTAATCCAAAAAATTCCTCTCAGGTTATAAAGCGACTGTTTTAGGAAGATACATCTGGAAATAAACCTGTGTTTTCTGGCCCACAGAAAACACAAAGACTAAGTTGGTCCTTATACTAGAGTTTCAAAATGAAGTATTGGCCTGAGAATTCTTTATAGAGAACCATTTTGTTTAAATATGCAATTCCAAAAGAGTCACAGAAAATAGAACTTACAAAAATGAATTAGGAAACTGGGGAATACTGCAGTGTGCTTGGAGGTAGAAGGAGTTATCATAGCTTTAACATGAAGCTTAGGAATAAATGGCAATTTGAATATGTGTTTTGATAGCTTTGATTTTAATGGATCATGAAATACAGCACATCCCTAAAGCAGGGGGAAGAGGGACTGTTGCACAAACTGTCAAAGAAAAGCTGTATCAATAAAAAGGCAGTAAAAAGAAAACTGAATTTAGCTGGCAGTTCAAAGAGCTGGACTGTGTTATCATTCACGTACTGTAGCATGATCTGGTGGTAGCCAGCATTTTATAAATGCTGTGTGTATCTGCCTGGCTTCACAATAAATCCCTGGGCTCTTTCCTAGGCTTTCTGCACAGTTTAGTGTAACGTAAAGCCATACGCCTTGCCTACAACAGTCATTAAGCTCTAGCATCTTAGTTGACTAATACCATTCTTTAGGTATAAAGCCTGGAATTTAAAAGCTAATTTAAACTAAGCTTTCCTGTTTCTTTATTTTCATACATACTGGTTCAGTTTCAGATGTTACACTTGAAGATAGGTCCCACAAACATGTTTCAGTACTTGGACAGAAGAAAAACTGTACTGATACACTGATAGGTTCTTTCTTTGGGCAAAGAATGGCAATTTTTTCATTTTTTATGGTTTTGACTGAAACTACACCTAATAGTAATGGATGTGTTCTGAATTTAGGAAGATTTTGTCATTTATAAACAATTCTTTATACCTCTGGAGTATTCCGAGCTTTTCAGAACTGTCTGAATGGTTTCATCATACAGAATATTCACGTAAGCATTACTTGTGATTCAAAGAACGCACCTGGTGTAGTCAGGCTGTTCAAGATGAGGAACCACTTGGAAGTGATCCAGAATAGCAGTACTTCTGTATTTCAGTAGCAGATTTTGTGCTTTGGAAGTTAGTAGTGTGTTCTTATGTACTCTCTCCTCCATTCTCTAGGAGAACAGGGGCTCAGACTGCTGTTGGGTGTTAGAAATTGGCACATCTGAGAGCACCAACCGTTTTGTTCTTAACAAAGCATGTGCTGTTTTCAAACACTTCATCTTAACATAATACTAGTGTTTAATAATTGTCTTTGTTTGCGCAAAGCTTTGCCACAGGAAAGCTGCAGAGAATTGTCCAAAGGTAAAATTCAATATTGCTGTAATTATTGAAATACTGTTCCTGCTGTAATTTTTCTAATGCAGTCATCCATGGTAGTTATTTACACCATCACAGAAGGAAGGGGACTTGTAATGTGTTTCCCGTGAATACAGGCAGTGTACAGGGATAAAGATAATGTCCATGTGCACTTGATCTTAATTGAAATGTGGTTTGGTCTAAAAGAAAACAATCAGCATTAGGTAAGTGGATATACTGAATGAGCTAATGGAAAAAGTAATGGAAATAATGCTAACTAAACAGCTGAATAAAAATAGCTTCTCTGCTTTCATAGTGCTGTTAAAGGTCAGCTACTTAAAAGTTCTGTGATTTTGAGGATATAGAAGCAGAATGGTATTGTTACAAATCCCACTGGCCTCTTGAAAGTGCAAGCCTAAAAATACCTAGGCTAGGGGGTGGAATTGACTATCTGATATGGGTGGGAGGTTTTATTTTTTTTTTATCTGGTGGTTGTACTGAAAGTGTTTTGCACATCTATCTTCTGGTGATTCACTTCTGCCTAGTCAGACATAGCAGATTGGTTTTGGTAGGCACATGCTGGTTATTGATGAACTCTCAGAGATCATAAAAAATTGAAGATCTGTCCCATGTCTTGTCTCTAGTAGTTCAGTCTTGGAAAGACAGTATGACAGCCCTTCCCATTTTATGTTCCTTGCAGCAGTTCAGAAGCAGGTCCTTTGCTGGGAAAGGGTTTGGACGTTTTTGTTGTATTTTCTTCCCTTCAAATAAAATGATTTTGGACATGTTTTCTCTGTGTCTCTTTGGCTGTGGGTGGACAGTTAACATTTTTTTAGTATAGGATTTTTTTTTCCCCTTGCTCCTTACTATGCATTTAAAAACTAAGACACGAACATAGGCACTAGTGCTACTAAACTCAGGTTAAGGTGTATCCATCAGCTTTCAAGACTGTTATATACCAGCGTAGCATGACATGAAATGAAAGCTGGCCTTGTGCTTTTTTAACTTTGTGAAAAGTGAGGTGAAAGACCTATACTAGAATGGGTGTGGCAGAAAAATGTTTAATGACAGTGCTTCATTAGTTGCTAAGAAGTGTTAATGTATTAATCTCTTTCTCTCTTTCTTCCCAGAATGAATTGCCAAAATTCCACGTCCTTTTCCTTTTCTTTGTGGCAGCCATGTTCTTCATCAGCATACTGTCACTCTTCAGCTACCACTGCTGGCTAGTTGGCAAAAACAGATCAACCATAGGTCAGTTAATTTGAATGTGGAACTGTTTGTTGTCCAGAAAACCAACAAGTCAGTGGAGATGTGAGGCCGACAGGATATGCCATCACATATAAACAGTTCTGTTAATTATGGTGCAATAAAAAACATATTTAGTGAAAGTAATTTAAAGTTGAAGCATACACGGAAACGAAGCATGTATAGTGGTCCTCTGCTGGAGCCAAGCATTCAGATTCATGACAAATGTTAATTTCTTCTGTTTGTACTTTTGAGATCTCTGAGGCACTGTGCATTTTTGCGTGTGTTTTATATAGTGTTAACTACATTACCTAATTGCTACTTGTCAGTAGCCCTCTTGTTTTAATACTTTGAGTAGCTGGATGGCCCCAGCCAGGGTAAAGGTTCTACTGTATATTAGCATGCTATGTTTTAAACTAGATCCAAAAGAGTATTCTAATCCTGTGAGAGAAAATGGACCCTATTAGGAAGTGGCTTGTAAAAGCAGTGTTATAAAAATAGAAACACTGATGCACACTTCCTAAATAATGAAAGGTTCACTTATTTTCTATGCCTACATGTTTTATATGGCATTGACCAACATAAGCAACTTACATGCATGAGTTGAAATATCTGAAGTTCTTGCTAAATCAATTTTTAAGTGTTTCTTTTGGGATAGGGACCGGTGGGTATTTCCAAAACTGAGTTAAATCAAAATCCTTACACCTTTCAATGGAAGTTAAACTTCTAATCTCAAGAAATACGTGGATTGGTTAAAAGCTGAAATAATTTTCAGCTTGCTAGAATGTTTTGATGGAGGAAGTGTTTTGATTGCTTGACAGGAAGGCTGTTCGAGTCGTTTTTCTTTTAACATATCTACATTTAGGGAATATTCAGTCTCCTTTTTAGCTCTGAACAAAATTTTAGCATGTTCCTTGCCTAAAAGTCACTGGACACAGTTGGTAACCCAGTACTTTTATTTACTGTCTGGAACATGATTGTAAAAAGAAGAGCCATTGGTATGGAGAGAGCAGTGAGTCCTCTCAGTACTTCCCAGGGGTGTAACTGGACTGACTAGAAAACTGGTGGTGGCTTACTACAGCATGTGGTATATCTGTGTTTCTAATAGCTATCGTCTTTCCCTGATACCATGGGATGCTCTCAATTCAACTTCAGGCCTTGGCAGAAGTGGCAGAATACTGTCATGTGTGGGTTCAGGTCCAGTGATGCTTATGGTAAATTGCTTTTGGAAGAGGAAGCCTTCCGCTCAAAGAAGGTTTCATGGGCCAAAAAGAGTACTAGCCATTGATGGATAAGGGGTGTGGTATCTTTGGCACTTTGGCATGCTGATGGTATTTAGTTCTGTTTCAGACCTTAGGTTAAAGTAAAGAGAGAAAGAGACTGTTCTGCTTATGTGACTTTCTTACCTTTCTGTTTTTGTCAGTAACCCTGTGATTATTTTTGTAATGCTTTATGATTGAGATTACTTTCCCCCATAATATACATCAAGATTGTCTCAGCCCGCCCAACACTGTTTTCACAATAGAGAAGTCTCTTTGTCTTCCCTGACTTCTTATCACTTTAAAGATGCTGCATGTTTTTCTTCTACAGAAACATTCCGTGCACCTACATTTCGAAATGGCCCTGATAAAAATGGCTTTTCCCTTGGATGCAGCAAAAATCTGAGGGAGGTTTTTGGAGATGAAAAGAAGTATTGGCTAATCCCTATCTTTACCAGGTATTCAGTCTGAATGGGAATGAATTGGGAATAAATTGATTCCATGACTTTCACCTTGCTTCCCCTTCTCCTAAAAAAATAAGGGACAGCTGAAATGCCGGCTTGTAAATCTTGGACAACAAATATTGATATAGGGAAAATGTGCAGGAGAAAACTGAGCAAATTGTGTGGGGTTTTCATTCGATGACAAGGGTCTCCTAGATACAGAAATTTGGAAAGTTTTGAGAAGTGTACTTCAAAATTTATACACCTTTTGGCTATAGTATTAGTGTCTAATTGTAGAGCTGAAATCAGCAACTCAGTAGAGATCCAAATGTTTGAGCTTCAACTGCTTGATGTTGTTCAGTCGGAACAACATCAGTTTAAAAATACCCCCTCGTACCCCTAAGAACATTTGACAGCTTTCCTTTTGCTGTAGCTGACAGTTTCAGTATCAGAGCTGCCTGAAAAAGTGCATGGAAATGAGCAGTGCAAACAAAAAAAAAAAGGTGGGGACAGGCATGGAAACTGATGTAAAACTGGTTTGAAACTTCAGCTGAGCCGGTGTTAGGGAGTTGCAGACAAACCTCAGAAGCTTGAAACAAGGCTGACCTGCTGCCCCCTCCCACCACTCCTGAAAGTCAGCACAACTAAGTAGGAGCAGTGTTTCAACATTGCTTTTGGGGACTGTGTATCAGTTTAAAAGGTTGGTGAACTGCCATGTGAAGCTGAGGTCTGATTGCAAGCAGCAGAGGTAATAAAAAGACCTTAAGCTGACTCAGCTATGTTGTAGATGGAACAGGCTGGTTTGCTACCACATTTATCCTGATTAAACTTGCTTTAAAAGAAGGCTTAGCTATCCTCAGAATGATGGGTGGAGGGAAAAGCACAGCCACCAAAATATTATTTGTGCTGAAGCTTCTGGGGTTGTTAATACTACATGACTATGTAAGTCTGACTACATGTGCATGGTGGTTTATGGGAAGACAAGGACTGCAGTCTACAGAAACAGTGTTTTTGAAATAGATAGGCTAGTGCTGTGCTCAGCAGTCGATACTGCATGGTAGAGTAGGACTCACTTGAGCTCCGAGATTTAATTAACTGATCATCCAGCTTAGTGGTTAAAACTGCCTTGCTCAAGTCCAGAGTTCAGTGCTGTACTCAAGTAATTGATTCAAGCCTGTAGTGTTTCCTTATTACATGGGTACTTGTTCAGTTCATTAAAGTCAGTTACAAACAGTAATTTGAATCTTTGTTTCTGGTTTAGTTTGGGCGATGGGTGTAGTTTCCCAACTCGTTTGGTGATTATGGATCCAGAGCAACTTGCTGTCTCAAGCCAAAATGAACCTGCCAAAAGGTAACTATAGTATTTAAGATACTGATTTTGTACTGCTCCATACTTAGAGAAGAATTTGTTTCAAACTTACTTGTTAATGTTTCGTACTTCTTGTCATCTTCAGAGTGAGTTTGTAAGTCTTCAGAGAAGGACAGACTGGATCAAGACTAAAAAGTGGTATTGCTTGATGCAGAAAGTGTTTTCTTGATTTTGACCTATAACAGGGAACAGTAATACAGAAAGTAAGAGAGCTTACTGGCTCTTACAACAGTCAAAAAAGTCCTAGGGGAGGCTTAAAAATGGTCCATGGGAAAAAAAAATGCTTAAGATATTTTTTTGAATGAGAGGCTAGGTGGTATTTGTATTTCACTTCTTCTAGCATGCTTAAACAAGGGATGTTGAGACATGGTTTGCAAGAGGGGTTGATCATTGTGGCTGTTCGTTGGCTTTTAACACTGGAGGGGCTGATTACTTGGGAGTGTTTACATTTGCCATTTTAGAAGCCTTCTATGTAAGTTTGGTGAGTTAGTAGCTGATGTTGTGAGCAGCAGTCACCTGATTTGTCAGGTATTAAGGGGCTCAAAGGCAATACTGTGAAGAATTTGCTTCCAGTGCAACATAACCTGTGGAATTTACACAAGAGCAGGACCTTTGTGCAAACAGCAGTGTCCTTTTGCATTAGGAAGATGTTCAGCATAAGGCACTAACATTTGCTAGTGGGATAAAATGGCATTAGGTTGTTCTTTGAGATAGTACTGGGTAGGTTTTCTTTTCAACTGTGTGGCAGTAGCATTGTTGTTCACATGCTGTTTCTTGTCTATCCATCTGTGTTTTTCTCCATTAGAACTGTGAGTGGCCTATGTCAGGTAAGGGTTTAGACTGATGACCAGAGCAAGTGTGTTGGAGAATAGGATTGGGAGCAAGGGGCCATTTTTAGTTGTCAGTGTAGGGTTTTGTTCCGAGTAACTAGAAATGTCTGAAATAAGCAGCTCCTGCCATTATAGAATTCCTGTTGATTTTGCTTACTTCTCAGCTCTGGACCAAATCAGTCCTTTCCTACTCGACCACTCAGTGAATCACAAAATCGGTTGATAACCAGTGACAGTCAGTGGGTGGAAAGTGGCCCTGAAGAGGAAAATGTTAAATCAGGTAGCCTGTACTATAACATTTCTGATGATTCTATGGTTTTGCTTGTGGTGGGTCTTCCAATTATTTTTTTTAGGCCTAAAAAGTCCCTAGGAATTGGTTGAGATCAAGTTGAAGAAAATATGTTCCATAGAATCACATCAGCATGTTTAGAAGTTAAGGGTAACTTGTGTCCTATGGTCTGCTCTAAAATGAGTCATTACGCTAAGGTAATGGATAGGCAATTCCTGCTTTTGCACTTTGTGTTCTAATACTGGATCTCTTCCATTGGATTAAGGGGAGGAAAATACTTTTCTAAAACAGGCACAACATGATAAATGTGCTTTCTGGTTTGAAGTCTTTGCTATTTGTTGTGCAAATCTGCAAAAACACATAATTGAGATTCTCTCACATTTTAGGTGCAAAAAAGCATATTATAGTTTCATTGGAAAGCTGATCTCAGTTTATTACTAACCAACCATCTCAGTGAGAAACAGGTAAGACCAACATAATTGCTTGCCATTTCTGTATGTGTATGAATAAACTAAAATAGAAGTCTTGAAGTCAAAAGTTACTAGTCATTGAGTGCAGAGGAGTCCTCTGAGTTGGATGAGTAATAGGAAGGTCTAAATAAAACTCAGAATGGCTGTTCAGAAGACAAGAATGGGAATAATGCTGTAGTGCAGGAAACATGGCCTGGCTAGGTCTGAGATGAGTCATACTAGTCCTGTAATTTAGGTTGAAGTGGATAGGGCTGGATTTGTTACCTGACCAGGGAGAAGAATCTAATCTGACAAATAGCCAGTTTCAAGATGAAGCTGTGTCTTGGGAAAGCACTGTTCTAAAGGAACATCTCCTGAACTGTCTGGTTTTAATCATGTATCGGTGGGTATGCTTTGCTCTTGCACTTCTAAGAAGCTGTGTATGCACAAGGAAGGTGGGTCAATAGGTAAATAAATATATGTGTCTGAGTAGGGACTGCTTCATCATACTTGGAATTGATAGTGATCTTTTATGTAAGAGTTCTGTGGGCACTTGGCATTTAGGAAATACAGTGAGTGCTGCTGCATGCATGAAAACTTCCGTGGTGTATTTCCAGTGACTAAATATTGAGTTCATACTGTGGTGAGCTTATAAGCTCCCTTTAAATTTTCCTTTCTGGAGGAGAAACATCTTACTTGGATAGCTAGCAACTGTCGATGCTGAGGGCTGAGTTGTTCACACACACCCCTGCCTTCCCTCCTTTCCAGATGAGAGACAGAACTTTCAAAGAACTACCATTGTCTGTGGTCAGAAAGCACAGTATTTGAGCTTTGTGAACTCAGTAGTTTTATGATCACACTTTTTTTTTAATAAGCCCTCTGACTTAGAATCACTGTTTTGGGAACAGTTTTGGTTTGTTTTCAAGAAAAAAATCTGTCTAAAAGGTCTTTGTGGGGGATGGTGTGATGCTTGGTCAGCCCGCTCAGTGTAAACTCATACAAAGCCAAAATTAGATTAGTGGGTGGTACTTCTGAAAACCTACTCAACCATGAGAACCCACCAATGAGTTTTCCCTTCACAACTTTTCTTAATGCAATATAAATGTGCAAATGCATGTCCCAAGCCTCTAGCTGTAGAAAAATTAATTTGATCTTAAACAGGTTACTAAGGCTTTATATTCTCCATAGAAAAGGGATAGGTATCTTCTGAGAGCTGTTCATCCCCAGCAGCCTTTGGTAAAGAATTAGAAGAAAGTCTTAATCTTTCTTTCCACTGACTTAGAGAGGGAGTGTGACTGATTTAAGCTAGACTGGTAATAGTTTGGGATTAATTTCCTTTCTATCCCCCCTCTCTTCCTAAACTCAGACCAAGTTTGATAAAGGACAATTGAGTACTTTTTGTGTCATTCTCACCCAAAACACTATAGTTTTAAAATTTGTATAAATAAATGTGCATAATTTCACCCAAAGCAAAAGCTTTGGTGTTATCTCACACAACAATCAACTCAGTAGCACAGTGATCCAGCTGGTTTGAATTCAGTTGGATTTGATTGCAGTTTCTGAAGGCCAAAATGGTTAATCCCTGTCCCCTTGCAATTGTAAGCAACTGTGCAATAGTAGTGAGATCCAACATCTGTTTCATGCACTTTTGTGTACTCTGGAACAGAACAATAGTTGTATTTTTCAATTTTTAACACACAGCAGAAGCAGTCAGAGTCATGGCTGAAGAACAAAATTCCCAGATTATTCTAGAAAAAAGAATGTGATTGGCAAAGGAAGGCCAGTCCCCAGCCTCACTGAGGCAAATGGTGTTTGTGTCCCCATGTCTGTCAGTTTGATTCAAAATGAATGCACAGTTCTTGTCAATCAGAGATCCAAGAGACTTCAGCCACAGGTCAGTGGTGATGGATTGAGGTTCTCAGTGCAGATAATCTTCTAAAATGTAAGTGGTTTAAAACAAGACTAAAACAAAGCAAAAAACTCCACACCTCCCAGAAAGCAATTTCAAGCTGACGTTGCCTTCACTGCTGTCCTGCATGAGCACTCTGTAAACCAAGTTACCTACCTGCATTTTTGTAACACACTGATCTGTTTTTCAAAACTAATGGTACAATTTAATTAATTACCTTTTTTGTTTCACTAGGTTTCTGCAACGCATCTTGTGCTTGAAT
The DNA here is from genome assembly GCA_002631895.1 of Agapornis roseicollis. Lineage (NCBI taxonomy): Eukaryota > Metazoa > Chordata > Aves > Psittaciformes > Psittacidae > Agapornis > Agapornis roseicollis. The sequence continues at coordinate 58,463 of NDXB01019267.1, forward strand.
ATTACTTAATTTTGTTTGGAAGAAGTTGATCAGTAAAATATGGAACACAAACATTTTGGGAAGAGACAAGAAATTGAAGTTTCTGCACAGTACAATGGATTCTTGTAAGCACTATTGCAGAGCAGGGAAGTTAAGACAGATGCCTTAAGATTCTTAATGTGCATTTATGCAACACTGAATTATATACTGCTACCAAAGGGCCAAATCCTGAAGTGCCCTGCTTGGATGCACAAGGTCCGAAGTGGGAAGTATGCATTTCTGTTATGTTGTAGTGGTGGGGGTTGATTGCAGAGAATCCTACTCCCCCCCCCCCCACGGGCAAACTTCTTACCTTAGGCACTGCAGAAGTCACATCCATAGCAGGTCTCCAGGGGACAAAAACAAAGAAAAAAGAAAGGAGGAAAAAAAAAAAAAAAAGGGGAAAAGAAGGAAAAAAATCAATGTAGAGCATGGACAATGAGTCTGAAGTGGGACTATTTGTAGTTCAAACACCAGAGGATGGGGAAGGGACTGAATGAAGTCTTTCTTCTCCCCTCTTCTGTTAACCAGTCTACCCCATGATTATAGCTCTGCAAGTCTTTCCGGACTGAGGATTCCTTCTGCTGGCTATGCTTTGGAGCAAGGCAGTGCCAACAATGTAAAAGCCTTTTACTTGGGTATTGCTTTCTTGCTATGGCATTGACACCTCTCCTCATTTTAACTTGATTTATTTAACCATATCAAGAACGGAGCTTAAAGAAGGAAACTTGGTTTTTCATTGAAAAAAAATAATTATTTTCCAACAGTTGTCCATCAGCATATGAAGAAAAGCCAGTCCAAAAAGGAATTAAGAGTTCTTACATTTTCTGATAATGTTTGCAGCATTCTGTATAAGGCAGTAACAAAATGGTAAAGTACCCCTGAGGAAAAAATTGCAGTTGTGTGTTGTTAGAAAATGGAACTGTAAGAGTGCTGCTTTTTCTGTGGGACTCTTGATGGTTTATAAATACTGTGTTATGCATTTGTTTTATCTTTTTTAATAAAGGCACAAGTTTTTATTGGTTCTAAAGTACCATATAAACAAATGTCAAGTACTTATGAGAAAATTAGTGTTGGCTCATACTTCTGTATTAACACACTGAAAACCTGTATCCTTTAGTCTGCCACTCGCTACAGATCGAGTGCTTCATGCAGTAATGTACCTGTTCCCAAAAGGCAAAATGTTTCCTGTGTGTGGAATAAAGTCCATCCTAAGCTCAAGACAAACAGCAAACACCATGGGTGGTTTTCCCCTTGGTCCTCTATAGAAGACTGAGATCTCCTCTTTGGGTAGTGGTGGAATTCTGCACCTGGAAAAAATGATTAGTACTACTTCCCTGAGTGTAACTTTTCTGATGTTCAGCTGATACTGATAACAAACAGATGTGAGCCCTTTGGATACAAACTGAAGATAGTAGCCCAGTAATATGTGTATGATGGATATAATAAGGTATCGAGTACTGTAAGGTTTAAAATAAGTTGGTTTTTTTTTTTTTCTTTGGAATTAATAAATTTTTCATGGATATTAATCTTCTAGAACAAGAACACTTTGAGAACTGATGAACATGATTTGGTCACTGTTGGATGTTCTTGAGATAGAAGTAATGGTCCAAACTTGCATGTTTTATAAGAGTTGCAGAATGTTTCTTCAAACTTTGTACAAGGAATTTTGCATTTGCTAACTTTAAAACTTACAAAAACATTTGCTACACATTAATCTGGAAGGTTTGGCTTTTTCTTCTCAAGTGTCAAGTGAGAAATGCTCATCTGAACATAAGCTTGCAGCAGCAATGAACTAGCAAAATTTCAAGATAGAAGGCTGCCTGTTTAATGGCTTGTTCTGAATACCAAAACTTGCAGCCACAACCACTGGTGGAAGTTTAATGGAGGACCCAGGGTATCATATGGCTTTTACTTACAGTAGTGTGTTACAGATGAGGTAATACATACATGCTGTCACTGTTTAACCCTAGACAGCAACTGGGTACCACACAGCTATGTGTTCACTTCCCTTGTCCCTGGGGGGATTGGGAGAGTCAGAAAAAGGTAAACCCCCTGGATTAAGAACAGTTTAAGAACACTTTAATAACTAAAATAAAGTGTAATAATAATTGTAATGAAAAGGAGGGAGAGAGAAATAAAGCCCAAAAACCACAAGTGGTGCTGACCAAGTTGGGGAGGGCAAGCAGCTTTTTGGCAGTTGAGTACAAGCAAACTTTGGTACAGCTGCTAGCAGTGGCTGGGGACTGTCAGGAAATGGGCCCTTTGCCCCATCCACTGAGAACTTGCAGTGAATGCTGCAAGAACAGGAGGAAGATGGATCCTGAGAAACCAACTACTCAGGGTGCTGGGTCATGCTGTACATGCTGGGTTTGTGCTTTAACATACTGTGTATCAGCATTCTTGAAAATACCTAGATGGCCACTAAAAGTAACAGCCCTTAAGCTTTTAGATCCATCAAATTACTATTGCAAGCCATAAGTAGTAGTTATTGCAGGATAGCTGACATTGGCTGCAATTAGAAATTATGCTTTAGTAATTCTTACTGTTTTTTTCTTTTAAAAAATCCACATACACACACGAGTCATACACACAGAATGTTACTGAACTCCCAATGTAAAAAAGAAAAGCCTGACGCAGGGCAAGATTTCAGTGTGAATTGTCCTCTGGGTTTCAAAAATGTCTTGTGATGATGAAGTTGTACCTGTGAAGATGAGGCAGAAGATCCATTAATAGAAAATACTTAAAACTGTTTTTTTCCTTAGGATTACCTGTTCAGAGTGCACACTACACACCATTGCTGCTTCTACCAAAGGCACTTGACAAGGACAGGGCAGGAAGAAGTGGTGTGTTCTGTCGTTAACAGGCTTCCTGCAGCATCACCCAAGCCTGCAGCGTCACCCACTGGTTATATACGTCACAAGTCTTTGATTAAAAACTTCCACTGCAAATACTCAGAGGGTTATTTTAGAGATTTTGGGAACTTCTATTTTTAGTGATTTGAGTAGAGATTACAGTAACTTTGTTACAGCTGTCTCTTGAATGTGGAATTTGCAGGTTCCAAACTGCTTTTGGTACACTGTTCTTAGAAACCAGTCCTGTTCTCCAGGGTGCTACACTTTCCAGCTACTGTTCCTTCCCTCATTTGACCTCTTGTGGCTCTTCTGTTACTGTAACTGATCCTACGGAGTTTGGAGGTTTTGGTTACCTTCACTACTATTCGGTATGCACTCAAAGTTCTTGATTGATCTGAAGTATGGTCTACTTCTAGTTTACCAGAGCCCCAAGAAGAGTTAAAAACCAGCATTTACAGCATTAGTGTCTGGCAAATTTACCAAGTCACAGATGCTGACACTGATTAACCAGACCCACCTGGATCTGAAGCACTGACTGACCATATTTCATAAAAAAATTAAAAACAACTTTGAGCTTCATTAAGTTCTCTGAGCCCACTGTCTGAAACTGTATACAGCCAGGTGAGCATTCCCAGAGGCTCTGAGCAGTGGCTACTTTCACTCAGTGGAGATCAAGTCAAGTCTTTCACAGTACCTACTGTCAGGCTGTTTTAGCCCTACATGGCACCAAAGAGGGCAACTGCGTATGAGGTGATTTAACACTGAACATGCTTAGTACAGTAATTTCTATCCATTTATTTTGTATATATAGACAGCTTTTTATATGCATTTTTTCTTAATTCCATTACTCATGAAATGTAATGAAGCTGCAAGTTATTTTTAATGCAGATTCAAACCAGCGTTTGGCTGTTTGTTTTCTGCAGCAATTACTTGAATCTTGTTTCCATGAGGTAGTGAAGTCTGACAATGTTTACAGGATTGTTTTCTTTGGTCTGGGCTTTTCCTGTACCCTGTCCTAGGAAACAGAGAGCATGTGCTCAGCAGTCAGGCAGATGTGTTGCGGAATGAGGTGCTGGAATCACCTTTATTGGCACCAAAGCATTAACAGCAACATGCAGATTCCCCTCCTTTTATGTTGCTTAGCTTACAACTCAAGCACATTCATTTTTGATCAGTTTACAGTCATCAAACTACCATGGAAGGAGGCAGCATCCCTGCTGTGATACCTGCCCCGTCTTTAACCTGGACAGGTGAAATGTCACTGTGTTCTCTCTGCAGTTATGGTTGTATTTGCCAACAAGGGTCTTCAACATTTGCACTACTCTCAATGTCCCAACTGTTGTTCCATGTGCTTGTTTTTAATTGTGCTACCTAAACCTGTCATGAGCCGTATTGAAATCTGAGGTGAAATGTAAAAGATCTATGTAATAACAGCACATTTTATTTGTTTTATATGTTACAGATAGGACTAGTCCTATGCACAGAGAGAACATGTTGCTATTTATTACTTGAAGTAACTTTTTAAAAGGGGCTTTTATAGATTAATTAAATACAAAATCACACTGCTTTGCCTGGAAATTATTTTTTAATTGTACTGTGCAATTTCCCCATACGTATACTCTCCCGTAAATGTCATCTTAAGCCATTTATAACTACTAAAAGTGCATTCAGGATTTATTATGTCAGTGTTCAACCCGTTCATACTTTTCTGAAGTATAGTTTGTGTTGAAATAAAGAGTTGTATCATTTTAGGCCTCTTTCCCAATGTGATAAAACATGAATAGACTTGACACTTGAATTCACCAGTGAATGCAACAAAAACTTAATAAAAGTATGTGAAAGAATCTGAAAATGGCTTAGCTGTAGCAAGTGTGTGTTGGATCAGTGAGAAAACCTGCCTGGTGGGAAGCATTTTGTAACCATGCTGGTTTTTACACTCCAGCTGTAACAAACCTAACATTACGCACTCCTGACTCCTTCAGGTCACTTGGTCTTGAGAGGGGAACTAAGAAACCTCTGGCTTGTGGCTTAATGTGTCCTTCAGGACACTAAACATGACTTAGAAAACAGACTGCCACTCAAAGAAGAAATCAGCTATGTTCTTTTTAGATCATAAATGATCTCTTAAGAGAGCAGTTAACACCCAAGTTAACACCAACAATGACACTGGCATTTAACTTCAACAATTCTTTCCAGAAAATTTAAAACTAGATGGTTTACAGTATTCTGGAAGGTCCAGCTGCATACATCTCTCTGTAATTCTAGTTCAACTTGTCCTTGCATGCCTGATGAAGCCAGCACTATGTAATTATGATCAGTTGCCTCACACATGTACTGATGTATACAGAAGTACCCCTTCAGAAAGGGGAGCAACCAGTAAGACCCACCTGGTCAGTACCAGCAGATAATCCCTTTCAACAGGGCAGGTACGTTTTCCAAGCCTTCAAAAGGAAATTAAATGAAGCTATAAATCTAGTTCACTGCACCTGGTAACTCACAATGGTTTATGCAAAGCCCCTGAAGAACAGAAGGCAGGCAGATGGCAGAGTGCCATGAGGAGAGCTGTCTTTTCTGAAGAGACAATAAGAAAACACACAGTTCCACAAGCCTCGTTTTAATGTGAGATTTTGTACACCGCAGCAGAGGCTCATTTGCCATCCACCTGTATTACACTGAATTACAAAATTACCATAATAGGTACAGCATCAGATGCCACGGTAGCACCTAATACGTGCCAAACACAAATATGCTGTATCATTCAAGTTGTCCACCTTCTCGTCACATTTAAGTGGTTTAAGTCATCGCTAATATATCTGTGCTCAGGCAACTTGGCGCTCACCCGGCTTTTGAAAGCCTCCCATCTTGCACGTCTCTCTTCTGTGTTATGTTTGTACTCCTGTTCCTGCGTCAGGTAAGGTCGACTCAGCCAGTATTCATTCTCTGCTTCAATTTCCAACCTTCGGATCATTGCTTGCTTCATTGCAAGGGTAACCACTCTTGGACGCCTGTACTTCCCAATCCACTGCTTTCCAGGAATTCTCTTTCGGAATAAGACCGTTGTTAAAAACATTATGCCTGAAAATACAAACAAAACCATGAAATACTCATTAACTTAGGGACAAACATTAAAAATTCAACCAGAAAAATTTAAAACACTGCACACACTCCACTGCCTTTAAACTGAACGCTGTGAAGTGCAGAACCTGAAACTCACAACCATGTAGGCAGTACAATGGTGGAAATGCATACCGAAAACTTAAGACCAGAAAAGGGAAACAGAAATCTTTTATTTAGCTAGAGTTCATTCAGTTATCCTTACATTGACATCACAGAGATTACAGCTTGTCCTCTATAAATTATTCATGAAAAACCCAGTCCCAGATACTACTAAACAAAGGATTCACTTCATTCCTTCTTTCTTCAAATAGCTGTGCTGCCAAAAAGGGAGCATTTCCAAATCTATCTTCTAGATCCAGATCTGGCCTTCCCTCAGGATTAAGTTTTGAGATACAGTCCCTATAACCTAGTCCTGTATTTTAACTATGGGAACTCTGGTTTATAGAGAAAAATAGTACCTTCTATTAGACCACCCAGCAGGTAGAAAGCACAAATACACAGATGTAACAAAGAGGAACGGCTAAGCCATGTTTAGATTTGACATACTGTCCTGGGTTCAGCAGTAACAGTCATTTTTTCCCCTCCTTAGTAGCTGGTGCAGTGCTGTGGTTTTGACTTTCGGCCTGGGAACAGCACTGATAACACTGATGTTTTTAGTTGCTGCTCAAATGTTTGTTCAGACCAAGGACTTTGTGAGCCTCCTGCTCTGACAGGGAGGGGACGCCGGGAGAAAGCAGAGATAAAGCACGTGACCCAAACTGACCAAAGAGGTATTCCATACCACAGCACAGTCACGCCTAAGATGTAAACTGGGAGTTCCCTGGAAGGGCTAGTGCACTGCTCCCTTGGGCTGTGTATCAATGAAGTGTATTTTATTCTCTTCCCTTTCCCTTATCATCATTATTATTATTGGTGGTAGCAGTAGAGATTTGTGTTATACCTCAGTTACTGGGCTGTTCTTATCTCAACTCGTGGGAGTTACACTCTTTTGATTCTCCTTCACGTCCCTTCGGGAGCGGGGGGGAGGGGGAAGGACTTAGCTGTCGCAGACCCTAGTCCCCCTCCCGGCAATGCAGGGCGGAGTTTCCCCCCCACAGCAGTGCCGGTTGTTCACCCTCAAGCCTGCGTCCGCTACAGGCTCTACAAAGATCCAGGCCGGAGCCCGCTCTGGCCGCTGGGCACCCACCAGATCCAGGCGGGCCTGCGGCTAAGGATCCTCTACCCACTCCCCACCGGGGCAGCGCCCGTTCGGGGCCAGGCCAGCCTGAGAGAGACCGAAGCCAACCCGCCAAGAAGCACCCCGCGCCCGGGGGCAATGAGGCGCTCTCAGTAACAGGTCAGGTCCCTCCCCTCCCCTGCATCTCCACTCACCCACTGCGGGGACGGCTCCGGCCCCACGGCCCTCAGCAAGATGGCGGCAGCAGGCTGCTGGTCTCACGCGAACTCTCTCGGTCGTGGCGGGCGGGGCCTGACGGGGCCAATGGAGCAGGCGCAGCGGCGCCGTTTTGAACGTGGCGGCGGGCAGTAACGGTCCGCCTCAGGCAGGGTCGTCTCGGTGCCGGTTCTCAGGTAGTTGCTTCCGTGGGTTGAGCGCTGCCCCGCAGACGATGGACTCGTCGAAGAGCTTCTTCGGTAAGCTGCGCGCTGTGGCCGTCAGGCTCGAGAAGGAGGTGAAACAGCTGGAGGAGGCTCTACGTGGAGAGAGCACGGGTAAGTGCAGGCCACGCCTTCTGGCCGGGGCAGCACCAATGGGCGCTGGGGTGATGGCTCTGGATCACCCTGAATGTGCGGGGTTATTCCTTGGGGGCCCTTGGTTTGGCTTTCCCCTGCTCTTGTGCCTCTGAGCTCCTCTGGGCGTGTGGAGATCCAGCTTTGGTGGGCTGATGGGTGTCTTGGCTCACTCTAAAACGTAACTCCAGCATCTCCAATAAGGTGATCCTATTCTGATGTAGAACGTACTTGCGTGCTAAAATTCTAATATTCCTTTTTTCATTCTAAACCCTTTTATGTGCATATGCATATCTAAGAATACGAAGACGTACCTCCAATGAAAGTCTTAAATGATCTCCGCTGTGAAGTGAGTTCTCTGAAGGTAACACTTTAACTCACTTCCTTGAAAACCTGGGGAGGAGCGTTGTGTAAGCTTACAGTTCTGTTTTGGTTATTGATCTAAGGCTTCTGTAGTCAGCAGTTCTGACCCTTATTTTTATATGTTTAGCTTTAAGTTTTCAAAATGGCTGTGGATGTCAGGTTAGTGCCCAAAAATTTGTGGGTGACTTAAAGTAGATTTAGCAGTGTTTATTAATTTGCAGTCACTGTTGTCACTTGGATCGGTAGGGGACAAAGATAATAGGGTATAATGGGGTGCCAAGGCATGTGTACAGGGGAGAAGGATTTAGGAGCAGCAGCTCGCTACAGAAGAGGTATGCTTGTGTTCAATGACTAGCACTTAGAATAAAGAAAGTCTTCATAGAAATTTCAGTACTTTCAGCCATTCAATTAAACTTGTGAAGAATGTTCTTTATTTCTTTAATAAAAGTAAGAAAAATGGGCTATAGAATTGAGCAAGTGTAGAAGTAATTGAGAAGTAATCTAGGATATAAACTTGAGTGCTATGCACTAATTCTTTGTACAGGGGGAATAAGAGTCCAGACTAACTGCTGTTATCTCATATTTTATGAAGTAAAAGCATATGCTTTCATTTGAAAGGTTACCAGTAAGTAGTTACCATACTATGAACTGACATCTTAGTTCAACTTTTGTAATTTTTTGTACACCCATGCCCTATATATTCCTGATATTTTGTAACCTAATTTTTGGGTCTATATAAGGCCTAAATTTGCTGCTTATCTTTATCTGAATTGAAGTTGAATCCTTATTCCCAAAATGTGTAAACACCTACCATGTGGTGATTTGAAAAATGATATTTATGTTTCCCTTTGCCCCCAAAGGAAGCTTTTACTGCCAGTCTTCATAAGAGTTGCTCTAGAAAACAAGCAATTGATGAGTTTATGAAGGCAAGTGAAATATTGATGAAAAGAAATGAAGCAGATCTTGAAGAAATAAGAAAGCTGTTCCAGAAGAATGGCTATGTAAAACATGTCAAAGATTCTAAAGGTAATGTATCTTGGCAATACAGTGTGTGAAGACAAATGTAATTTTATTGAATGTTTCTCTTTAGCTCTGTGTATATTTCTGTTAATTAGAAATCCAAGTGCAGCTATGCTATTTGCTATATAATAATATCCAGAGAATAAAAGATTCTGTTGTGATTGATGCAAGTGGAGTAAACCAAACAGAAAAACTTACATTTCAATCTCCTGGCATGCTTTTAAGCTAGTGTATGTTGTGGTTTGATTGAGTTTTGTTGTTTCATTGGGTTTTTTTTTTCCTCTAATAGTAGTTTTATTCAGAAAACATGGTAGCAAACATGTTTTTATAAATTGGCAAATTCTGCTGCTTCAGCTTCTCATGCATGGGAAACTGTTGTAGATACATCTGAACTAATTCATATTCATATGTGATGATTCCATTAACTAAGTCACCATTGGGAAAATCTTGAAATAATGTGCTCTGCAGCACAAATGGGACAAGAGAAGCAAATAGAAGGGTCAGGTGACACATGGCAAGCAGTGGTAGTTTGATCATTTGGGGAGGAAGATCCTTAAGCCAATCAGAAGGTACACAGAACCTCTGTAAACAATCCAGATATGCCAGACAAGTTTAAAACACTACGGCAGTCTTTACTACACACTGGTACCCATTTTTGGTATCAAGGGTTCAATCAGTTTTATAGAAGCCACACCTTGACTAACCTTCCCCCAAGTGTTAGCCAGTCATTACACAGAACAAAATTGTTGTTGTGGACCATATTTACCTCTAAGTTAAGCAACTTCAACTGTGTTCTATAAAGATATGACAGAATGCTCTGATTTTATAGCACCTTCCTTCCTGTCCTATCACTGCCTTTACAGAAGACTCCAAACAGAGCTGCAAGTTAATTTACTTTTTAAGATGTATTTTTAAGCTAAGTGTATCTGAATACGTAGTACTGATACACATAAAAAGGTAATGGCTCTGTCCCACACACTTACTGCATCATGCAGACGTTCACAAGTGTGTTTCAGTTTGTTATTTGTGAGCTACAGAAATGCACAGATTATGCTTTGCTTATTTCTGCAGTGGACTCTATTATCTAAAAAGCTACCGTCTTTCATGAGGTTTTTAGTTGCTGCTTCATAACCCTTTTTCAGAAGAATGAGCATTATAATACTGTGTGCAGCCCTTGTTCTTTCTTTAAAAACATTTTCAATTCTGGACATATTTTGTTATTGTCATTTATGTTCTACATTTTTTATTACTTTCCACTCTTGCACTGGAATAAAAGCAAATAAATATAGTTAAGATTTGCCACTTGCTGCCCACTCCATGCAGGGAGAGGATTTCTAGTACAAATACGCTTGTGTAAAATTATTGCCATTTAATTTTTCCTAGAAATAATATTTACCAATAAAGTAACATCAAGTCAATGTGTAACCTATATTATAAATATTGCTTAGCCTGATATGGGCTTTTGATATCTGTCGTAGCTTCAGGTTCACTGCTTTAAAATGAAAGAAGGAATCTAGTCTTTATAATGAGTAAAAAAAAAAAATTAATATGTGAGGTTGGGGAAGGAGTGGAGTCCTAATTTATTTTATAAATTATTACAACAAACTTCTGACATAATTATAGTTTTTTAAATTACTTTTCCCAAGCAGAAAAAGAGGAGGAGGAAGAAGCCGAAAGTGATTCAACAGCATCTGTCCAGAATAAATCTGATGAAGACAAAACAGATGATGCACCCGATCTGCCTGCTGGTACTGGGAAGTCACTGGTGCCTGCAGACCCACTGCGTAACCCTCAGCTTTCTGATTTTGGTCTTTCACAATACAGTTTCTACAGGCCTTGGCGTGCAGTGGAAGGACAACACACAACAAATGTGCATCAAGCAAATTTAAACAACAGGACTCCACTAAAAGCACTGACCCCCTGTACTTTGCCCAGAACACCAAAATGTAAGCTGAAGATGGATGATTATGAGTGTGTCACACCAAAACTGGAACACTTTGCAATTAGTGAACATACCATGTGTATGAATGAAGATTATACAATGTCACTTATGTGTAAAACTGCTCAGACAAGCAAGAAGTAAGTAAACTGCTTCATTTCAGATTGTTTACTGAATTTTCTATAGCTCCTTCTTGCTGTATTAATTTCTTGCTGCTATTGCCATTCTCCTTGGCTTCAATTAGGTTGTATGTCTACCAGTTGGTTAAGTCCTGTGTCTTTATTCAACTCTCTATGTGTCTATTCACCCTTTGAAGTGCCAATTGCTGCCATGAAACCCATCTCCTATGTAGTCCTTCTCTTGACTGCACCACAATAAGAATCTTCCACACATAATCTCTTTCCAAAGCGAAATGCACAGTGTATCTGTGATCTTTGCTTTCCTTAACTTTGGATACAAGCATGCCTTGTCTGCAGTAAATATTATATGGCCAATTCAAAGGTTTAAAAAGCTTTAGGAGTATAGACTCAGAAAAAACCTGTAAAGCATTGAATGAAATTCCTTACTGTAGAAAGGATGTATTATCTCTTATGTTATACAGTCCCACATTCCCCTTGCTCCAGTCTGCTCATGAAAAGACATTTCCAGATTTTCACTGTTGTAATTAAAACTAAAAAACAGGATTTGCAGCAGTGAGGTATAGAACACCTGAGCAGTCCAAGGAATTTTTTTACACTCCTAAAGTAATGTAAAGGTAGTGAGGTCATGTGTTTACAGTTAGTACTGGCAACAGGTTCAACTAGAAAAACTAAGAGCATTTTGAAGAAACTCATTGTTCTGTAGCTAAATCCATGGTATCTAGAGGAACTGTTCAAACAATAAGAACCATATTCAAAATAAGTTGTGGAAATAATCCAACTTTTTAATCCTTGATATTTGCCAATTTATGTGACTTTATCCTCTAAATATCCAGTTTACTGCAGTGGTTACATTTGGGGGGGGGGGTTGGGGGTTTTTTGTGTTGGTTTGGGTTTTGGTTGGTTGTTGATTTTTTTGTTTGTTTTTTAATTTAAGATTACTGGGGGGAAAGGAGAAAGTGAAAAGATAAATGTTCTTTTAAAATTGTTTGGGGATCTCTCATTTAAATAGCTGTGTAAATACTATAATGTCTATAAAGCTCTAATATTTGAATTGGAATAGCAGGAAAACTTACTGAATCCTAAAATATATGAATTAAAAATAATATCATTTTCAATAATGTAATTCTCAAATAATATTTAAAAAACAGGTCCAGCTTATCACACAGTTGAAGTTCCTTTAATAACTGTAACTTTTTCTGATTTTTATACCACTTTTCCCATTTAATGAGAACTGCTTTAAATGTGATCATCAGTCTTCATCATGGCTGTAATTTATAAATGGATACAGCCATAAATGCAGTTACTATTTCTGTAGCTTCTAGTGAAACAATTAGTCCACCAGAGAGATTATATATAAATTTAAGAAGAATCACCCTAGAAGCCTTCCATACTATACTCCTAATGATAATGTTCAAATTCTCTGGCGAATTAGTTATAGCTTGATTGCTCTTCAACACATTAAGACCAGAACAGTAGAACATTCACTGATTGTGATGGATTCAGAATTACATGAGAGGTCATAACACGAAGTCAGTAAAGTTAAAATGTTGTTTAACTGTATTTTGGCTTATTTTGTTCATTTTGCAACATTGTTAGAGTCAGCTTGCTGTCTGAGAGAGGTTGAAACAATTCAACAACTTCAACCTTCACAAAGCTCTCATCTCTCAGTGAGAAAGCTTAGCATATTAAATCAGCAAACAAACACAAAACCCAAGATGTACCTGGCTGAAACCTGTCCAGCAGCAGTGCAGTGTATGAAAACCACTTTAAAAATTTGCCTCAAAGTTCTTTAAAAAATACTTAGAAGATGTCATCTCCTCCAACTTCGTTTTTCAGGTTTTTGGTTTTGAAGTGGGTGAGAAGAAAAATATGCTTTGATGCACCCACTACAAAACTGAAACCCAAAGTAGTTAGGAAAGAAAAGAAAAACAGAGAGTATCCAAACAAAAGTGTTTATTGTTACAGTTGGCTTTCTCCATTGTAAAAATTAAACCTCATACGATTTCAGGTACCCAGAATATTTCCAACACAATACTGACTTGAAAGGTTACTGCTTTTTTTAACCCTCAAAATTTGAGATGTGATAATTAAAATATACTGCCTCAAATGGATATTTCATTGGTTTTTAAGCTTAGGCTTTTTGTGGAGAAGCTCTAAACCTGGTTCTTGTAGTTAAGATAACTTTTCACACATTAAATCACTTTCTTATAAACACCTTTTTGTGTAGAGTTTAGGTAAGCTTCCACTTTTTGTCTGGTGCTGTCTCTTTAACTGCCTACACCCACCCGTCTTCCACTAGAATTATCTTGGCTGTGAAAAAAAAAAACCTTAAAAATTTCAGCTTCCAGTTTTGTGGAATGACTGTTAACTGGCTTTTCACTCAAGTCAGCTAGTGAGTAACATAAGTAAACGTATTCCAACTTAAAATTGAATTTAAAATCTGATGTTCACACTAATGTTGCTAGGTTAAGAGCCAGAAAGATTTCCTCATGTTGTTTGGACTTCTGTAGGCAACAGGGAATTTAATATAAAATACTGTACACATAAAATGTGTACTAACACAGAACTGATCATCTGGGACAAAGAAAATTAGTTCTACACTGGACACCTTTTGGGGTTTTTTTATTTCATTTTGGGGTGTTTTTATTGCCTTGGATTAAATCTTACTGCGTTTGAAAACGTGTGGCTGGACTAAACATTTGCATGCTACAAATTGCTTGGTAGACTCATAGATGAAAAAATCTATGAGAAAATCATCTTTGAGGAAATAAATTTTTTGACACGCAGGATGATAAACGTGCTAGAAAAGCAATCAGGTTGGCAGTATTCCTGTAGTTGTGATTTCTTTGTACTACTTGAGAGCTAATAAAGGGTTTTGGCTTTCAGGTTGGTTAAAGATGATCATGAGGTGACTGTACGAGACATGACACCCAGGAAAATCATGGTCACTCCTGGGTCAAAATCAAAAGTGACACCTAAGAATGGTAAGTTAAAACATGTGAAGTGAATACACATATGTGTTTTTTATATAATGTATGTGTAAATGCATTCTAAACGTATGGTAGACTTTTTAAACTGTGTTTTTTGTTAAATATAGTTAGTTCAGGCCCAGTCATTGTGTAAGCGCTAAAATCAAGAAAATGGAATGTTGTTGGCTTCTATGGGAAAGTGTCTCGCTGCAGTATAAATCTTTGCTAATTCTACTCACATTCATCTAGAATTATGAAGAGGGATCCATTGGTTTGTAACTGCAGAATTGTAGAATAGAATCATGGAATGGTTTGGGTTTGAAGGGGCCTTAAACACCATCTAGTTCCAACTCCCAGCCACAGGCAGGGACACCTTCCACTAGACAGGTTGTTCAAAGCTGTGTCCAGCCTGGCTTTGAACACTTGAGACAAACATAGGAATTGAGTATACTAGAAGCTAAAGCAATGTTGACTTAGGTTGAGCTTTTTCAGTTACCTGCTGTAGTGGCACTAGATGTACTACTGCTTTTTACATTTTCAGCTTTTATGGAATTCTGTAACTTGGATGGTTCCTCATACTAAAAATTAACTAAAATTATTCAGGTGTTTTAGAACATGTAAATATATGATAAGCTAGCAGACTTGGAGAACTAAACTGTGGCACTGAAACTAATAATATTTATATATATCTGTGTGTATATATGTTATTTTTATTATCCTCCCTTTAATTCCAACAGCTAACTGGATGGCTTCTCCCATGATGCCTGTGTTCTGTACTCCTGATGTGAAAATCCCTTCCAGATCAAATAGTACAGTATTACCAAGGTTACCAGAGACAAATGGACAGCCTCTTCCCAGTCATACAGAAACACCACGGTGCCCAGATTTTGAAACAAGATGGATAAAAGCGGAAGCTAAGTTCTTAAACAGCAGTTCTGTACGTTTTCACACACTTTACCATAAGCAGTTTTTCAAATTTCAGTTAGGATTCCTTTCCAGTACTACTTTTTCTTATACCATGGTAGATCATTCTAATGGTAACTCTGTAAGAACACTTAATAAATGCTAAACTTAATTAAATTAACTGAAGGCATTTAATATCTCTTTTGTAGGAGGTGAAGCAGGGGGGGAAGACTGCGTTGGTGACAAAGAAGGATGCAACAGATAAACAACACAAAGAAGACAACGTTTCTATTGCTGAGAGCACTGAGGACTATCTTAAACATTTCAGAGACCCTTCTCCTCCCAAAATAAAACACTATGACCAGTTACTCAATACTCCTCCGCCTCCAGAAATAACAAAGATACCAGATGATGTTCTACAGGTTAGCTGATGTACTATTTTTTTTTTCCTAAATAACTTTAGTATCAAAATAGTAAAATTAAAGCACTTAATTTATCAAATTTTGTTCTTCAAAAAGAAAGAGTTCTCTGTTACTTATTAAAATTGCATAAATTATAATCCTGTTTTGAGTTCTTAAATAGTTATTTTTATTCCATTTTAATGTTTCCTGTAGATACTGTGCAAGTATAGTGGTAAAGTAGACTCTAACACCAAAGAAATGGAGACCAAGACAGGAAATGCTACAAAATGTGAAAGTGATGTCACAAATTACTGCAACAAAGAGAACAGGTATGATTAGATTTTATGAACTTGCTTATGTATATTAAATTATGTATAATTTAATTTGGAGAAGCTATGAAGATGCTGTAATGCATGTAGAAATCCATGCAGCTGCTTGCTCGTCAGCTACAAAAATAGCTCTTATTGATGCAACTAAATAACTTTGCCTGGTATCTGACTGCCTTTTTGTGAAGAACAAATGTTGTAATTGACAACTATTACAATTGATCGTGTTTGAATCCTCCCATCTCAAAAAAAAAAAGAAAAAAATTAAGGTAGAGTTTGACTGTTTCATCATCAGGCATATTTTGCTTCATGGCAATCAAAGCACCACTGAATGCGTTCTGAGTAAATTTAGGCAATAAAACTGAGGAATAGGAGAAAGCTATATAAGTGACATGACCAATTTTACAGTCATTTTGGCAAACACAAACTTCTTTGAAACACAAAGCTGTCTTATGAACAATATGCGTGATAAATTAGTTCACAATAAATGAGTAATCTTTGAACAATGGAATAATAGCTTTTTAAAATAACTCAATTGATTTGGTTAGAGTATTTGTGACAGCTGGATCAAGTGTAGCTATTCCTGATTTAATATGATGTATATTACACTTGTTGATTATCAGTTAAACTTGGGGTCAGCACAGATTACTTAGGTAAGGTGTATAAGGAACATGTATAATGTCAAACAATAATCACATCCTACAACAAGACAGATAAAAGTAAGTATCAATATGCTTGGAGTTGTAATCCATTTCAGTAATCAAATAGAGGAAAACTTGACCCTTCTTTTTTTTTCCTCATCAAGATAATAAAGTTTTCAATATTTGTGTCTTTGGCTAATTCAAAATATGATTGAGAGAAGTTCATGAGCTTTTCTGGATGTATTTGCAGAGGATATCCTGAACTTTTCAAGCCAAACATCTGAAATCCAGCTGAAGACCATGCTGAGACTATTTCACTTTGATGAATCTTATTACTGGATTGTAACAAGCTCAAAAAGCAGAAGAAAATACTCGTGAGAGGAAAGAGCCATATAAAGGAAAAGCTTTTATTAATGGAGAAAATAGTGGATACACTTGTTTGAGCTGACAACTTTTGCTTCATTTTTTATTGGAACTATAGGCAAAATTTATTGCAGGTTTTTACATATATGTACTTTAATATGTTTCAAAGAGGACTAGGGTCACATTTGAGGTAGTGTTTCAGTTCTTACCTCATTCTCATGTTTGTTGTATATGTTTGCTATAGGGTATAGAAAAGTGTAGTTAGGTTTCAGTAAAGGGAAAGTCCAGTTTATTGTCCCAGAAAGCGGGTATCTCTGGTTGTTCCAGTTAACATTTTCAGGGCTGAGTTTGAAGTGTGTGGTACTTCAACAGCATTTAGTATGTTCCACAGAAATGGGTCTTTTTTTATTGGAAAATTAAGTCCTGCTAGTAGTCACTTCTGCAATACTAAGATCTATTCCTGCATCAGTTACTGTTACTTGACAGGCATTATCTTATGCTGCTGCTTCTTTCTTAATATAGTTTTCTTGCATTGATATTGTATTAGGTGCTACGCATGTTTTCCTTTTGATAGTACAACATTTGTAGCCCTTAAAAGGTCATGACTTCCTCTTTGATCAAGGTGACTCTTGTTCAAATATGAATTATTTGAAAATGTCTTGCACAGTCTGTAGTGGTTACACATATCTTCAACTGCTGGCATTATTGGCTGGCAGGCATGTAGCTGATCTGCTACTGCCATGTGCATTCTGTAAGTGGTAGTGTTGCTTACATCTGTTCCTGTAATAGCTGACCAAGCTTAAATTCTCAGAGCTGGTTGGCACTTTTTGGTAGTCGATACTTAAATCTCTAGTAGAAAAAAAAAAAAATCTTTGTTTTTGTCCACAAGAGATCCCAGCTATGTATCCTCCTGTGGAGCTGGTTTGCTGTTTCCAGTGTCAGCTATTCCTCTGAGGAACTCCAGGACTGCTCTTATCAGCTGTATGTAATCTTCCTGTTGATGGCTGAAATGCTGTCATTTGCATGAGGGCAGGCATGCAACACATGATAAGGGAGACGGGGAGAGGAGTATGCTTTTCTGAACTTTCTGGATACAGCTCCACATTTTTAAGTCCTAGGGATATGCAGACATCTAGAGATGCCCAAAACTATTTTTCCAGTTGATTAGAGTTATCCTGGTTAAAACCTAGCAAATAAAGGTGCCTCTTTCCTGCTGGAAATCAACTGGAGAAGATGATTTTCTCATAGGTCTGGCCTGAGCATACTGCCATTTTTCTGTGCTAACTTCTGTTTAAAAAGTATGTATTATTATGTGTCAGTCTTTGAGCTTGATCAACATTTTTGGATACTAAATAAATTTGATGGCTGCTATAGAAACACTTACTTCTTGTACCCAACTCCTGAAGTAAGGGAAGACCAGACCTGCTTCCAGCATCTTCAGAGACTAAAACCACTGAATGGGCTGGATGCTAGTCATGGAATTTCATGGTCTGAAAACTCTACAAAGCATTTGCTACTGAGCAAGAATCTGTCAGCCTGACAGATTTACCTGTACTAAGCAGGAAGGTTTCAAAGCCTGCATTCTCCCTCTAAGTACTTCATTGCTACTTTCTTGCCCTGAAGCCAGCCGGATACCCTGAAAGGCTCCATTTAGCATGAATTGAAACATGAACAGCACTACTGTCCTGGACCTTGCAGTGTTTCCCTCCCCCACCACCTTCAACAAATGGAATTCCCAGAAGGTCTTCTAAATATTTTTTTTTTCCCTAAAAGGCTTTGAACTTCACTTTCCTTTTCTCCATTAGGGAGCTGTGGAATTGTACCCAGCAGTGCTGGGGTTCTCACAATAAGCCACTGGCATAATTTTTCTTGCCTATTACACAAAGTTTTCTGCTACATTTCATAGCTATTTCATTAACATGGAAGGGATTCAATTAATATTTTGAGATACAAATTATCTTCAAGATGACAATTGAAGCCTTAATCTTCTGGTTTACTCAAGGTATTATAACATGATGCTGGCATGAGACTTTTTGGAATTATATATGAAGTTTGACTAGTTAGTTTTGTTTTCCTTGCCTACAGTATTACCTTAATGCATATAACATTACTGTTTGTACCTGTATTATTCTTTGTAGCAGGACCATGGCTATAAGTGGGTATAATCAGAGTAGCAAAACAAAAACTAGTTTTAGTTTGTCTTGTTTTATCTATGAAAATCTTTTAGATTTCAGTAAGGCCTAAGCAGTAGGTTGAGTATTAGGGATGGGGGAGTGAAAAGTTGGCAGAAGTGAAAGCATAAGCAGTGTCAGAAACTGATCTGTGTTCAAACTGAGCTGGGGAGGGAAAGTTGTGTGTTTTGCTTTGTCTTTCTTTGTTTTTATTACTCATATCAGTTCTCTCCCTCAGGTGGCTGTCTGACATGAGTTCAAATACTAGAACAACTAAAGATATAGCTGTGGGGATGGAGGAGCATAAAACTCCACTTAAGCCAGTACTACTGCTGAGGAAAGGCTTATCCCACTGCTCACTGATATAACACATCAAAGTGGGAATAATGCAAAAGAGCTTAAAAGTTGAACACTGGCTTATGGGGTGAGTCTGATAACAGCTCTGGCCTGTCAGAAGTGCTGTTTGGATAACCAGCTAAATAAATAGCAAACACAGTGATTCTGTAAGGAACAGTCATCACTTGAAACAGACAAAAATGACTCAGAGTATGGTTTTGTGTTGTGCTTAATTTAGTTTAACTGGTGGATGCTTCCACTCGAGGCTGTTTCATCAATTCAGAATCAAGGGGCTGGTTTGTTGAACAGGATAGCATCGAGGTTGGTTGTGCAGTGTTGTGATGGATTCCTTCCATTTGCTGAGCCACTGAAAGGACAATTAATTTTGTTTTCTCTTCTAGTTTGTCCTCCCCAACAGCAGTCTCAAACCTCGCTTCTGCCAGATATAAGGGAAGGGTGAGAAGAGATGGTGTCATCTAGCAGTAGCCTGCAGTCAGGAAAGATTGAATCCAGCACAAAATTGCACTTCAGTGTTTAGCGAGCGACATCTGAGAAGCAACCAAAAAAAGCACAGCCTTTAGTTTTCCTTCATTTGCTCTAGTTACTTTTTTTTTCTTCCCACTTTTTAAAGTATATCAAGTGTGTCAGCTAACAGAAGCTTCTCTCCACAGTCCCATCTGGTGTCAAAGGAGCGTCTCAATTGCTCTGTCAAGGAAGCCCCTTAAGGTTGTCAGTGCTTTCTTCCCTGGGAAATATTTTGCTTGAGGTTAAATACAAATAAAGATCTTACAGTGAAATGAAACTTCTCAGATGATCATCGAGTGGATAAATGACAACCACCACTTTTAGTGCCTCCCATTGTGCATTTATTGATGTGTTTATAAGTCATTTGAGCAATAACTTGAGTCCAGGCTTATGGAATCATAGAATAGTTAGGGTTGGAAAGGACCTCAAGATCATCTAGTTCCAACCCCAGTGCCATGAGCAGGGACACCTCACACTAAACCATGCCACCCGAGGCTCTGTCCAACCTGGCCTTGAACACCACCAGGGATGGAGCATCCACAGCTTCCCTGGGCAACCCATTCCAGTGCCCCACCACCGTTACAGTAAAAGGCTTCCTTGGTTATTTAAAGCTCCATGCATGCTTTAATCTTCCATACGATGTGATATTTGCTTTGCTCCCTGTTGTCACTAATCAGATGATCCAGTACTCGTGGTGGTTGCATGTATTCCATCAGCTGCAGCTGATGTTGAAGCTGCCTTGTATTCTGGGAGTCCCTTTTTTTTCCTAAAGGAGGATAAGACAGAGCTTGTGACATTTATAAGGAGCAATGACAACATCCAGTGGCCACACTATGAATTCACATGTATGTTAGGTTAGTCCACAGGATGCAACTTCCTACCAGGAAAATATTAGTAAATGCTGGCTATCTTATCTATCAGCTTAAACATGATTCCTGTGCTGTCCTTACAGTAACACCTGCTTTCACAAAGGGGCAGCTGGCATCATGGTAGAGAGCTGACTAGGTCCATGAATTTCTTTGATCTTGCTTAATTCAAGTTGAAGAGTTAAAAAAGCCCAGATGTGCACATGTAGGTCTATGGAAGAAGAGGCTGTGGTACCCAGGTACTTCTGAGGAAAGACCATATGAAGGGCAGTTTGCAGGATACCCAGCAGAAAGGTTTTCAAAAGCTTTCCTAATCTTTGACCCAGTGTATTCCTGGCTTTCAGCCCTGCAACTAAGGCTCTGTGGTTACACTGCCCACTGCTTACTTATGCAATTGTTGTGAACCAGTCTAAGGCCCTGCTGCACAGTCCCACCTTTACTCTTTCCCAGCTGCTGGGCCTTGCCCTCTGTTGCATCACAGAATTGTGGCTGCAGGAGAAGCCATTCCTGTTGCTGAGCTGCTGGGAACTAATGGTTGGTTTCCAAGGTTAAATTGTTTATGGACTCTGTACTTATCCAAATTACTGCTTGCTTGCAAATGCAGGGGTGGGTGTTGAGGTAAGAGAAGGGAAAGGCTTGGGGATAGCAGGAGCTAGGACATCCTCCTTCACTGGCAGTTTAAGCTGCTCAGGGAATGGTATCCTTTCTGTTGGGCTGCTTTGGTAAGGTTTCCTGACACTGCTGTTCCCTGAGCACTTCCACATTCCTCAGGGTCCTGTCCTGTTGGGGGAGTTGATGATGCCTTTTTTTTTCACTTTTTTAACCCAGCTGATGTGCAATAATGTCTAGACACAAGGGCTGAGACAGCAGCAGCAGGTAATTGCTCTGGTTTCAGCATGTCCTATCTTAGCTGTTGTATTTCTTACAGCACTGTTCTTTGACCACAGCCATAGCTGTTGTCATCTGTTCACTCTGGGTTTCAGAGACCACCTAATTTTTCCGTACTTACCACTGCAAGAGTGAGAACTTGCTGATAAAACCGAATGCTTTCTTGCTGCATCTTGCATCATGCCCATTTCTGCTTTTGATCAGAGCTGTAAAGCAAAATTTAAGCTTCTGGAACAGTTCCAGACAGTGAACACAGTGCCTGAGCAAGGAGAGTGTCTGATGTCAGTAACCTGTGCTGCAACACACAGGTGCCAGTTGTCCTCAATGCTGAACTAGGGAGGGAATTAAGCTGGGTATCAGTTCCTTCAGCAGAGGCACAAGCAGCCCTTCCAAAAAGCACTGCAGAACTCATAAAGGGTCCTGCTGCCACTGGAAAGGCTGCTCTGCTCCTCTAAGGACTTTGAAAACAGAGTCCTTTGTTTAAGGCCTGAACATGCCAAAAGGGAATCTTCCCCCCCCCCTTCCCCCTGTTAATTGAAAGCCTGGTAAAAAATTAAANACTGGAAAGGCTGCTCTGCTCCTCTAAGGACTTTGAAAACAGAGTCCTTTGTTTAAGGCCTGAACATGCCAAAAGGGAATCTTCCCCCCCCCTTCCCCCTGTTAAATGAAAGCCTGGATAACAATTAAAAGCAGCAGCAATATTTATGTAAGGTGTAACAAGGTAATGGTTAGGAGGTGAAGAAAAGGAAAAAAAAAAGGGGCATTTTTTATACACCTTTTTTCAATTTATTAAACTGAAAATTTAACAAATGTGGTTGAGGGCAAATCTCTTTTTTGGGAGATGTTTATCCCAAAGCAGCTGCGGAAGAGGTCAGCTGAGGTTCCATAGCATGAATTCCAACGTAAGTAGTCAGGCTTCAGTATTTGCTACTGAAAGCAGTTCTGCATGTTCATTTCCTGGTGATTTTGCTTCGTGGGCTACTGAATACAAAGCCAGTAGCTGTTCTTCTTTTCCTCTGAAGTCTGTAACGACCTGCCCACTTGGAGCAGGAACAAGCCCTCACTGAGCCATGTCTCCCAATCCAGTGACAAATAAAGCCAAGCCATCTCTCAGAGCAGCTCAGTCATAGACACAGGCTTCCTTGCTGCTGTTGCTTTATGTATTGACTACATTTATTTTTGAGAATTATCCTTAAATGCAATTAAAGCAAAAACCAGGACCCGAAAATGAGGAAATGCCCATAGTCCTGTGCACCTCCTTGCCTTTGGGGACAGGCTGTGCAGTTCTGTAATCACGTGCTGGTTGCTGCAGGGCTCACCTCATTTTGCAGCACAGATGATGCCCTGTGGTGACCAAGCCATACAGCAGTGGTCTTCGTTGTGTTTGCCCAGGTCTGTAAGGTGCCAGAAGCCGATGGTCATGATGCAGCAGGTGGCCAGAGGCCCAAGCCTGACCAAACCTGCTCCTGGTGACACAGGAGTCACTGAGCTGATACATGTGAGCTCCTAACAGCAGCAGTGTTGTGGAGAGTCCCCCCTCACACCAGAGGTGTCTGCCTGAACCCTGGCAAAACATCCCACCCATCCCACCTCTGGCCACACTAGACCAGTTCCACTGCTGCTCAGTCCTTTATAAAGCAGCATTTATATTGTCTTCTTGAGTTCTCTTTCAGAAAGGGCGAGGAGCATTTTTTAACCTCTTCATCTTAGGAGAAAGTGTCTCAGATGCAGGCAATTCTGCAAATGAGGGCATTCATGAAAGCTGAAATCTCAACTCATTAACTGAGAAGGGGGACAGAAGAGGGTGAACCATGGGCAAAACTGAACCTAAAATCCCTCAGGCTACTCTGCACAAAAGCCTTGTCCTCAGCAAACAGGAACACTTACCTCAGTCAGCCTCTGCTCTGCTAAGGCCTTAAGTGAAGAAGGGGAAAGCTCTAAGGAGCAGCTGTGGCTTCTACTCCTGCTCTCACCTTTCCCTGAGCACACAGGTGCAGAACTTGCAGGAAACAAGTGCCTGGCTCCCTCCGGACTTGCCAGATGCCATTGGTCAACTGGGCTCACAACCCAGGTACAGCTGGAGCCTGCTGTACACCATGGGGCACCTGCACCTCTCCAAGATGTTCCCCCGCAGCAGAAGAAACTGACAAGCACTGAGCCATGGGAAGCCACAGCCCTACCTTCCCATGTTGCACTGGTGTACTGGGAGATGGGTTATCCCTTCCTTCTGCTCCTCAAGAAGGCACCAGGCATTCCAGATTCCCCATGGACAAGCAAGACACCTTGGCCACCCTTTTGCCTAGTCTGAGATTCTAGAAGCTGCTGAACACTCCCAATACCATCCAGCTTCATCAGTACTTTTTATCACAGAAGAGACTTGAATGTTGACACCTCACAGTTCCTTGGCTTTGTCCCTACACTCAATGGTTAAATTGAGCAACTGGTGCTCCATACAAGCTTAAAGTGTTTGTGAAAAGGCACCTCACTGAAGGCTAAGCAGCAAGATGTACCCAGCTCAGACTGGCCAGTGTAGGGTTAAAAATCCTATGTATTCATTAGATCCATAGAAGATATCCAAGGGAAAGAGGCTACAGTACTTGCTTTCCCTAGAGTTCTGGATGTCAAAACTGGGTGTTGTTTTCTTGGTTGGTGTATGCTGGCAATATATTGCTTGTGGTCAACAGCCCAGGAGATGCAGGTATGTGAGCAGCTGCCTCCACCCTAAGGGTTTGCTTGGCAAAAAAGACCCTGGTGGTCAAAGTCAGGACTCCCACGTGCACTGCCAGGGCACAGACCTGCCTCACCTCCTCACACTTCATCTGAACTGCAGACAAGGGCACATCAGGGCAGAGCACTTGCCACTGTGTCTTCGATAAAAACAGTTGTTTGTTCCTTAGTCCTCAACCTGAGAGCACCAGATGTCTTCTGGCCAGGCCTCTGCAGCTATTCCCATCTTCTGAGACAGGTGTCTCCAAAGTGGGGTGTGCAAGACAAGACAAAGTGGTACACATAAGCAGTATTTCACTCTTCTTTTTACACCTATTTTGGTGTAGGTTTTAATGTATGTATTAGTACAGTATTAATTTATAAATAAGTTGGGGGTGCACACTCAAATTTTATACCAATAGGGGTACATGATTTAAAAAAAAATAAATAAAATGTTTAGAGACCACTGTTCTAAGAAAAGCAAGACCTTCAAAGACACCTTTATACTTTCCAGTTTTAAAGGCACCACTAGTTCTCCAGTACTCAATTAAGGCTGAAGAGCAAGTGGGCTGAACCACATCTTCCTCTGCCAAGGCCACCAGCTCCTCAGCATCCTGGGATATACTGGTGTCACCCAGATCACTCCTGATCCATGGACTGTTATCATCTCAGCACAAGCTGGAGCAACCCCTGCAAGCCACAGGGGTCTGCCCTGGCTCCCCTCACATTCCTGCAGGATAGGAAGCTGTACACAGCTCATCTCTGACTTTCCTCTGTCAACATGCTTCCATCAGCAGGGAGGGCAGCACTGCATTTAACCACAGTGCTCAAAGGCTCTTCCTCCAAACTCCAGCTAGCAGTATTTTAAGAAATATTCTACACGAATTCCCATTAGGCCACCTCCATCCACTTCTCGAGCCCAGGAGTCACCAGTGTTGTGGCTTAAACCCAGCCACGCAGCTCGTTCACTCACTCAACCCCCTTTCTTGCCCTCCCCTGCTTCCCAGGGATGGAGAGGAGAATCAAAAGAATGCAACTTCCACAAGTTGAGATAAGAACAGTTTAGTAACTAAGGTATAACACAAATCACTACTGCTACCACCAATAATAATAATGATAAAGGAAATAACAAGGGAGAAGAATACAGCATCTCACCAACCACCGACAGATAACTCACGACACCCCACCCCAACTGAGTGCTGACCAACCAACTCCTCCAACCACCCCAAGAGCACTCGCCCTTCTGGGTAACTTCCAGTTACCTCCTGGGCATGATGTGCTATGGTATGGAATACCTCTTTGGCCAGTTTGGGTCAGGTGTCCTGTCCCTGCTTCCTCCCGGCCTCCCCTCCTCCCTGGCAGAGCATGAGACTCACAAAGTCCTTGGTCAGAACAAAACATTTGAGCAGTAACTAAAAACATCCCTGCTATCAGTTTTGTTCCCAAGTTGAGTCAAAACACAGCTGCACCAGCTACTAAGGAGGAGAAAAACTGACTGCTATTGCTGAACCCAGGACAACCAGATAAAGGCTCTAGCCCACTTTGCAACTTCTGCTTAAAAGCAACCTGCACTTTAACAAAAACAAAACCAAACACCACCACACCATCAAAAAGATCAACAGCATCCATCTTTATTCCAAACAAGACAGAACTACGGGACACCTGTAATCCTTCTGATTGTATTTCATGGAAATTTTGAAACATTGGACACACTAACTTCATGTTCAAACTGTAACACTTGGGGATAGGATGATGGCACTGCTAAAGAGAAGTGTTTCTTCTAAACAAACTAAAAGTTAAGGTTTAAAAGTTAACTCTCATTTCTGATGCTTTGCTTTGCCTTCAGGTGTTCCTGCTTAGCAACAAAAGCAGAACAAAAAAAAAAGCCTGCTTTAGAACAGCAAGTACGAATAGACAGAAGATGTGGCCATGCAGAGAAACAGTGGCTAATACGGTCTCATGCGGCTTGACGGGGGTGGTGCACGATTCGGAGGAGTAATGGCTATATCCAGGTAGTCTCCTATCTGGAATTTCTGAGACTGCAATGTCATGGAATCATCTGTGCCTTTCCTGCCCGACATTGTGCTGCCAATCTCCTTCACCCTGTGTGCAGGAGGGGAAAGGCAAGTTAGTGAGCAGAGACAAATCTCTCCATGTATGCGGAACAGGAACTGTATCAGCTCACAACCACCTCCCCAAGCCATTCTCTGCGCTGTATTTAGTGACATATGCTTGATGCTGGGGCTTTTCTCTCCAGTACCAGATGATCAGGAAGAGCTACACCAAGTCTTCTTTTTGATGGAACAGAGGGGTGAGGGTACCTTCCACTGTTACCAAGCTAAGTACTAGAGAGAACCCCACACCCCCTTCCATCCAGGCACAGAAGATGACCCCACAGATTACAGAACAGGATATATCCAGTGGTAGCTGACAAAGGTTAGCTCATACCATCTTGGAAGATCAGTATCTGGAACAAGATCACTGCTGAAACTGAAATGCATTCTCAGATGCCAGACCCACCAGGTCTCCTATTAACAGCAACAGCTTTATCTCCAGCTGGAGGACAGTGTTCTGGTGGCTGCCAACAGTGAACAAAGCCTCAAGCACACTGCTTTGAGAGCACAATAACAGCAATGCTCACTAATTAAAACACAGAGTTAGCAGCAGTCATCACACTGTTTGTTGTCAAGAACTTCAGAAATCTGATATATGGGCCCTGAACTTTCAAATCTGTGTTAATGAAAAACAATATACTGCTCTAGTGCCTGAAGTCGCCTACTAACCACAAGAAAAAATGCCATTTACCTATACCCAGGCCTCTTGAGATCTGTGAAAACAATTGCAAAATTGAAGTGAGTGCCCTTCTTCCGTGCTTCTGGGTACACTTCTTTCACTAGGCTGGTCAGCTCTTTCAGGGTTGCGTCCATCCTACATTAAACAAACAAGCCAAAGAGGTTCATGTTCTCAAAAGCATGAGCAATAAAAAATTTCCCAAAACCCATTCAGGATGAAATCAATACATGGCTATGACTTAACCACACATTTCCTTGCCTTTGCATACTTTCTGTTGGTACACAAAGCTGAGCAAGATCTTACATTCTGGCTACCAGGGGGTGTTGATTTCACAGCCCCACTGCACACAGCACATTTGTGATCTAACCAACAAGTACCAAGAAACTGCTCTAGATACTGATTGTAACACCTGGGAGAATTGACCACTTGCTGTGCACTGGAAGCACAGTCCACTGCAAATGTAGCTTCTCATCAGTTTCCAATTCACTACAAGATCAAGACAAATCTCTTAATTGCCAAATATATTTCAACGTTTGCTTTTCCAAGTCATTCAGAAGAGCTGCCATTCAAACAGTGACGGGATATAATTTTTTTAATACATTTATACAATGAAGCGTTTAACAGTTTCCTCATTACACTGACATCTATGTTAAAATATTTTCTCGACTATTAAAGGACATGTAAGAAAAGAAGAAAAAAAAATTTAAGTTTTCCATTTCATCAAAATGTCCATTTCTGCTCCAACAGGCAACACTCCTCCTTTCCCCAGCCTTCAACACAGCAGGACTGAAGCTCATTTCTAGATTTCCAAGAACAAAAGGGCTCAATCACTACAACTAATTATACACTGTACATTGTGAGTCCAAGCTTCCAGTGACCACGGAACAGTGTGCTGACAGACAATGCCCATTCTGACTTCTGTGAATAGCTCAGGCACCATCAATAGCCTGAACTGAGCCCATGAACCCCATCAAGAAGCTACAACTGCATGCTCTGCTAGCCCCAAACTGGACTTGTTCAGCCATAAGATATACATCTATAACTTTAGCATACATCATGAAGGAAAAAGATGAAAGAAGTAGCATAATTCACTTTCAAAAGCTTTTTTTGTATTACTACAAACAAAAACTGATGTATTTGCAACGCAGACTAAAATAGCTCTCTAAACTGAATCTGAAAATAAGAAAAGACAATTGTCTTAGCAGGTAGCAGTTAAAGCACTGCTACCTGACCACACAAAAAGAAACACACTCTTCCACTCTCAAGAGGCTCTACCTTAAACCTACACACGATTCTCACAGCAGGCCAAGCATTCTGGGACAGCTACTTCTGCTGAAAAAACGGAGTTATTAGAACAAAATTTCAGTATTAGCTAAAGGAGAATCCCTGTATTGAATACATTCGTTGTGGTAATCAATGATACACCGTGCATCGGCCTCTGGTTACATGCCTCGATAACCAGCAATCCTACCGCACCGAGTTTCGGTGTGGGCACCCGGCACCTCGCACACCGGCCCCCGCGACAGCTCCCCCGCAGCTCCTGCTTCAAACACCGTTCGCCACCTCCCGGCAGCGGAGCGCCGGGCCAGGAGCTGACCCGCTCTCCGGAGCGCGCCCCCGCGGAGGGCTCCGCTCCTCCCGTGCCGGGGCCAGGCCCCCCGCGCACTCACCATGTGTAGATCTGCAGCTCGCTGGAGGGCACGTTGCCGCGGGAGAACTCGTCCATGCGGTGGTGCCGCCCGTTGTTGGTGGTGAAGACGCGAAGCAGCAGCGGGCATGTCTGCGGGGCGAGACGCGGGTGAACAGCCGCTCGCCGGCACCAAGCCTCACAGCGCCGCCGCCGCGCACTTTCCCTTCCCCCTTCCCCCGCCCAAAGCCGCGCAGCCCCCGCCGCCCGACACCTTCTCCCGGTCGATCGGCTTCTCTGGCTCCTTCTTGATCTCCTCCTGCGTCACCCTCGACTCCACCGCCATCTTGCCCCGCAACGCAAGCACCCGCTCGAAAGCCCCGGATATCTCGGTACGCGCCTCAGCTCTCGCGAGAGGGGAGATGGAGAGAGCCGCGACGGGCGGAACGGCCGTGGACCGGCCACCGGCGTGGGCTGTAGCTGTGGGGGCTTGGCGTGCTCGGAACTGCCCGGAGCGTCCCTCGCCTTCCTGGCCGACTACCAGTTGTGCCTCTCAGGGTCCTGGCGCTCGGCCCCGCAGCCGGCAGTGCATCGCTACTGAGCGCAACCTGTGAGACGGCGGGTCTGCCCGTGCTGTGTGGGGACCCAGTTCCAGCCAGACCCAGAGGCTGTGCTGATTCTGAAGCTGCCGCCGCGCAGTGGGGAGCAGGTGCCTGAAAACAGCTTCATGTGCTGTTGCTGAAGCCTGTGAACACCTGCGATTGAGTCGCTATCTGAGCGGCGTTTGCGTTCTCTATTTGAAGTTGGCAGGGGTGCGGATGTACTGCCTGAGCCTTCTCTCCTCGCTCTGGTCAGTGTTAACACCCTGGATCATTGCCTGTGTTTTATAGTGCTTAGAAAAGCTTTTGTTAAGCCGCTGATTACCGCTTTTGGAAAAAAAACCCCACACTTTCTGTATGGAAGCAAATTAAACAGATGTCTGATGTAGGTAAATGCAATCAACTGCTGTAACTAGCTGTAGATTAAAATAAATTGGAAAGGGGTAAATCATATTTAGAATTTAGCTTCCTTTAATATTACATTGAGAAAAGATCAAATGCATATACTTTCCACTTACAGTCTTGTTTTTCCAATAATAGAATTTTGTAGTAGGTTAAATCCAAGTCTGTAGTTGTGTTAAGATGTAAGTAGGAAGGGTTCTTCTTTTAAGGGGTATTCTTTTAAATGTTGAGAGTTGTCTTACTCAGAAGGGGAGGAGAGTTGTTAATTTGTTTTCGTGGAATTTACACTTGCATTATTTCCTCAAATGCTGTAAATTTATTTCACAAGAATATTTTTTTCTGTAAAGCAACAGACAAACGTATGTGTTTGCAGGTGCAAAATAGACAAATATCAGAGACTCACAGAATTGCAGAGGGAGCTCTGGAGAGAACTGCCCAGCCCAAACCCCTGCTACTGGCAGGATCAGCTCAGGGCCAGGCCTGGGTGGGTTGCGAGCATGTGCAAGGACTGAGAGCTCCAGGCTGCACCTGCTCTGGTGCCCAGGCACCATCACAGGGAAAAAAAAAAAAAAAAAAGGTTTTTTTTTATTATTTTTTAAAT
>NDXB01019267.1:89235-103971 GCA_002631895.1 Agapornis roseicollis
CCCCCCCCCCCGTCCGTTCCCGCCATCCATCAGGTGTTGATACACTGTGACAGGATCCCCCGAGCCGTCTCTCACAGCTGAACGGTTTCAGCTCCCCCAGTCTGTCCCCACCTTGCAGCTCAGGACGCCTTCAACCCCGGACCGGAGGAAGCTCGGCGTCCAGGAGCCTCACCTCAGAGCGGCAACAGCCACGGAGGGAGCCCCAGATCCTCGCCAGGCCTTGCCCAGGAGCCGGCAGCTCCGCTGAGGCGAGCAGGGACTCACAGGGGGCGGAGCCAGGAGGGGCGGCCCCGCCCTGAGTGGGTAAAAACCTGCCCAGGGAGCGCCAAGGACCAGGATTGCGGTGAACAGGGCGGGCAAGGCGAAGGCGTTGGTGCTGGCAGCACGAGCGGAGCGGTGAGACCTCGGCTCATGACCAGGGCCCGGCCTGGGAGCTCTGCTCTGGCTGCCCCGGCGGTGGCGGCGTCGGCACCAAGGAGAGGGGAGGCTGCAGCGCAGAGCTCAGGGTGCAGAGAGTGCCTGCACTGGGCTGGTGAGGGAACGGTGCGCAATGGGCAGGGCTGCACTCGGTGCTCACTGGTTAGGGCCTTAGCTGCGGGATGCTGTCAATAGGGTAAAAGATGTCAGGGAAGCTGAGAGGAAGCAGCACTGCTTGCTCCAGGCACAAACTGTGCAGGGGCCTCAAGCGTCCACCATAGCATGTACAGAAAAGGAGGGCATTAGCCCAGGAAGCTGGGAGCTAGTAACAAAAAAACACAGCAAAAGAAGGAGGAAGAGGACAATTACAAGCAAGGAGTTTTCTCCAAAATCTGATGTCCCCACTCAGAAGCGCTTCAGAGTTCTGCAGGGGGCTAACGAGGATGCATGCTGCACCAAATGAACATCCTGCTGATGCACCAGTAAAGGGGATCACTACTGGTGCCTCCAGAAAAAAGCAGCGGGTCATCGTAGTAGGTGACTCTACTTTCAAAGGCACAGAGGCACGCATCTGTCGGCCTGTCCGAGTCTTGAGGGAGGTGTGTTGCCTAACGGGCTCTGATCAGGAATGTTGCTGAGAGGCTACCTGGCCTGGGAGTGATCCTGTTCAACATCTTTGTTGCTGACATGGACAGTGGGATTGAGTGCACCCTCAGCAAGTTTGCCGATGACACCAGGCTGTGTGGTTTGGTGGATATGCAGGAGGGAAGGAATGCCATCCAGAGGGACCTTGCCACACTTGTGAGGTGGGCTGATGCCAACCTCATGAAGTTTAACCATGCCAAGTGCAAGGTCCTCCACCTGGGTCGGAGCCATCTCAGGCACAGCTACAGGTTGGGCAAAGAGGAGATTTAGAGCAGCCCTGTGGAGAAGGACTTGGGGGTGGTGGTCGATGAGAACATGAACATGAGCCGGCTACAGTGTGCACTCGCAGCCCAGAAAGCTTCTGGCTTACCAGGTGTGCTTGTGAATTCTTCCTAACCAGGGCTGTATATTGCTCCTTAATTCTTCATACTTGTGTGTGTATCCCATAAAGCTTGTTTGATAGAGGACTTGTTTTTATCTTGGTTGTGGAAGATTAATCTACCCAGTGTTGACAACNGGCAAAGAGGAGATTTAGAGCAGCCCTGTGGAGAAGGACTTGGGGGTGGTGGTTGATGAGAACATGAACATGAGCCGGCTACAGTGTGCACTCGCAGCCCAGAAAGCTTCTGGCTTACCAGGTGTGCTTGTGAATTCTTCCTAACCAGGGCTGTATATTGCTCCTTAATTCTTCATACTTGTGTGTGTATCCCATAAAGCTTGTTTGATAGAGGACTTGTTTTTATCTTGGTTGTGGAAGATTAATCTACCCAGTGTTGACAACAGCATAATCATCTTTCACACATCTTTACAATCAGCTGAGTAAGCAAAGTCTCAAATTTGATGGAGCTTCTACTGCAAACTGGCTTTAATTGGTGGTGGGAGAGCACTGTCATATGTTTTCTTTGCAAATAAAATTGCTGATATTTTCTACACTTTGTGTCCTTCTCACATCACAGATATGTTTCATATTCTGGTTGCCCTGTGCAGTAGATTTCATGACAGTGTTTTAATTTCCTGTGTTTCATACCAATGTTACTATGGCTTTCAAGAAGCCTTAAGTGCTGCCAGAACCTTTCACTGTTTTCACTGAAGCTGCAGTTCTTGTTCACTGTCCTGTTTTGAATTCAGATGATTTGGGCTAACAAAATGCATTGTACCTGTTGGTCTTCTGTGGTCCTATTCAACTTGTATGAACTAGCAGGCAAATGAGTCAGTGTGGTAAAGACTAGCAGGGCTCTTCATCTATGATGTACAGAAGTACTCTGTTGCTGTATGTGTAGAGCATGTGGGGACCCCACAGCAGCACTCCTAATTCAGGAGCACCAAGACTTAGATGCCTGGAGGTAATGTACACTTGTGTATAGGTTGCTTCTATGTTTTATTCTTTCTTCTCTCAAAGGCACCAGAAGTACCACAAGTTAATAAGAAGATGTTGCAGATGATTTAGTGTTATACAGTACTGCAAAGTCATTTAACTGCTAATGCAACAGGAGCACCAGTCAGTCTGTGAAGCATTGGACATGCTTCAGGGACACAGGCAGCGTGTGCAAGGCAGAACCACAGGTGTGCCTTGTAAATAGGCTGCCTCATACTTGCCAGTGTATGACCTTGTTTAAAGATGTTTGTGATGTTGCCAAGTGTTATAATTATGCCATTCAGATGGAACTATTCCACATCAGGTGTTTCCTGAAAGAGCATCCTCAGGATGCTTTTTTTTTTTTCAGTTTCAGAAAAAATGTTTCCAGGAGTAATATATTGGGCAGATGAGTGTAATCACTCAGATGTCTCTTATTTTTGTTTCCTTTAAATACCTACAGTGGTTTGTATGAAAACCAGCAGCATCCACATACTTACTTTTGTGTCGGAATGGTCTCATAAAGCAAATGGATTTAACTGAACTAAAATCTTTTTAAAGACCTGTGATTTATGCATAGCTGGTACAGGCAAACTAATACTGGTCAGCTGAATTGTGCCTGATGCAGCTGGGTGTGCAAGGGATTCAGAATGATGTCCTCAGTGCTCCTGTACTCTGCAACAGGCCTGGGCACAGGAACTGGGACTCTTTTTTTTTTTTTTTCCTTAGGGTGCTGATCCTTGTAGTGTGCACCAGTGAGGGATGCAGGATGTGACTCCAACCAGTGTA
The DNA here is from genome assembly GCA_002631895.1 of Agapornis roseicollis. Lineage (NCBI taxonomy): Eukaryota > Metazoa > Chordata > Aves > Psittaciformes > Psittacidae > Agapornis > Agapornis roseicollis. Next base: position 92,441 of record NDXB01019267.1, read on the forward strand.
AGGAGGTGGCTGGAGAGCAGGAACCCAGTGCAGCACTGCTCACAATCTAAATCAACAAGGGAGTATGCATTACAGAAGAGAGGTCCAGCAGAAATTGCAATGACTGCTTGAATTTCACCTGGAAGAGACAAGAACAAACTGGAACATGTAATCGTCAGCAGACAACAGAATTCGGTTTCAAGTAAAGAAAAAGTCCCGGTCTGCCATGTGGAGTTATTTTCTTCTCTATGGAAATACACATGAAGGTGTGATGGTGAGATATACTAAATATTCTATTGATTTCTCCTGGTTGGGTATTGGACTCAGTTACAGAAGATAAAATTAAGGAAGAAATGTTGCCAGAATCTGAACCTGGATTTCATTAAAACGTGTGGTCATTTCTCTGTAAAATACATCTGCTACAATGTTCCAGAAACTTTAGACACACAATAGAGTAATAAACTGCTTTTATAACTTGGGTAATACTCTACCATAGATTCTTGATTTCCCCCCTACTGTTTGTATGAAATTACTTCAGTACAGAAATGTTTGTGTGCTGTAAGGGAGGGATAAATGGGTTATCACTGCAATAAGTGGAAATCTTAAAAAATGTGTGTGAGATGTGTTTTATAGAGAGGATACCCAACATCAGAAGTTGGTCAGCATGTAATTCACTGCAGTCATGTCAGCAGCATGGGCCCTGCCTTTGCGTCCTTGTAGCTATGTTCCTTGTAGCTATGTAGCTATGTTCCTGGTTTTCCTTCACTGGGGCAGCTCACTGCTGGAAGCAGCAGTGGGAAACCCAGTATGAAGGTTACTTTTGTCACTGGTGCTTTTTACAGTTGCAGGTGTTGCTGGCACCCATTGAGGTAAGTAGTGTGTCCTGGGAACAGGGAGGCTGCCTGACCTCCAGCCTATGAGGGCAACAGCACTGTCCTCCAAACACCCTGAATGGCAAAGCCAGCATGACCCCTCACAACATTATTGTCTGGAAGAGATGTCCTTAGTATTGTCTTCCATGTTTCCTGTGCACACAAATCCCTTCCCAGGCTGCTTCCTGGGTTAATGTGATCCCATTCTTGAACACAACACAAAACTGTGAAAGGAGTGAGTGTCTCTGTTGGAAAGACACAGTCCTGATCATGCTTTAGTGGGAACATTTCCATGAGTAAGTGTTAACATATTAGGTTGATGGTTATTCCAATATCTTCCCCCAAATACCTGTTCTTTTCCCTTCCCATGGAAGAATGATATTGTAAGACTCAAGGTCTTTCTCCTAAAGTAGAAAATTCCAAGAGATCTGACTGAGTATACCAAACTACATATACTTTATACGCAGCTCCCTGGCTATGCTTCTTTTCAGCTTGCCATACACCTCTAAAAGTTTCCTGTCTGTGGCATACACAGTTCCTATTGAAAACAATGGATGGATAAAGATGCAATCTGCACACCCAGAACAGATATTTCCTTCTCTGTTTTCTGCCCCAGAGTGATGAATCTTAACACAAAGAATCTCCTCATGTCTGTGGCATTTTGTACTGATTTCTTAATGATAACAGAGCTGTTGATAAATAAATCCTCTCTGGTTAGCCACAGTAAGAGGTGTGTTTTGCTTGGCATTGTTCTGGGGATCATAAAGCCCCAAAGAAGGTTTAGGAGAGCAGTGCATATCCTTCATAACAAAGGTTGATGTTGTGTTAGCCACATGTCCTCCCTCCAGAAGCATCATCATAAAGAATTGAGTGAAACTTTTCTCCACAATAAGTAGTTCCAGGTAGTGAGCCTGTCAAGCACAAAGCCAAGCTTCAGCACTCCAGGGCAGCTCAGCAACGTCACTGAAATGTCTTTCACAGCTCAACATGCAGGTCAGAAAACACAGTTCCAGAACTTTCTTGCTCGTTGGTTGGTTGGTTTGTTTTCTGAGTGGCAACTTATGACCAACTATTCTGGCTGCTATAAATTACCTGCAACATTTTGAATAGTACTGTACAAACCCAAATTCTTTTCTGAATCCTAATGTGTATGTATTGCGATATCAATTATCTCCATGTTTTTTAAAGAAATTGAGTGTACATCATTGGGAATTTACAGTACGTAAAGTTTCAGTCCAGAGTTAATTCTGACAGTTTGGTTACCATAAGCTCCTCAGAGACACAGTGCTTAGTGAAAACACTGACATAATCTTAACGATAGTGGTGGGAATAGTGCCAGTAAACCAGAATGTGCTGTAAGCGTAATGTAAGGCAGAATCACTTCAGCTCCCCAGGTCACAATAGCTTTGCAAGAAAAGTTGATAGAAAATTTGTGCATGCCTATTCCTTTGACCAAGAAGGAACAACTTCTGTATATGCTGATGACTCTCAGTATCAGCTGTATTCCTTTCCATTTTGCACATAGCAAAAGGTGCTGGGGAAATTTAAAGAACATTTTGCGGCAAACCCATGGAGTCTTGCTGCAGAGCAGTGGAGGCACACTGAGCAACTATGAGGGCACAGACAGATGTGTATGCTGCAGACAGGCTGCTTTCACTTATCTAGCTGTTCCTTCCCCATCAGCTGTCTTGGCTGCAGTGGTCATGAAGAGCTCTCCACAGATTTATTATAATGGAACAGGTTAGCAAAGACTTCATGCTTAGATTGTTAACAGAACCTTGTTGCTCTTGCCTGGAGTGGGTGAGGAAGGGCTCACCCACATAGCCATGCTGGCACAGGAGTGGGCCAGAGGGGATGGAGATAGAGGGCATCCTCATGCAATGCTTCAGCTGGAGCCACAAGATGGTATCTGTCCAAAACGTGGTGCATTTACACAACAAGCTGTGCAAGGTGACATTTTATGTGACAGCATGACACTGTTGCATTTCAGATTGCTGTGAGTAGTGCCCTTCATGTTCACTAGAGACATAAGAAAGTGCAGCACTCCAGAAGATAAGTAAGTGTTCCACAGAATTGCTTGGAGAAAATTCTTGCAAGTGAAGAAAGAGGAAGGGAAGAAAGAAACTATTTAAAAAGAAGTGGACTGGGGCGGTGGGGGGAAGGGTCAGACCTTAGGCTGACACTACTTTGCAGTCAGTTTTACGATTTTTTACCCCTGTTACAAAGCTAGGAATAATTCAGATTCATTTCTATAAAACTTCAGAGCATAGAAGAGCAGGAGAAATGGTTCTTCTGCATCTCTTAGAATAGATCTGTTCAATATGAAGGAAGATAAAATATGCTCTACTGTTTTATTTGGACTTGAGGAATGCAAAGGCATAATAACTACCAGCCAATACATCAATTTATGCAGGTGTTCAGATTTTTAAATTTTAAAACATTATCACTTTATGTTACCTTAAAAAAGGAGATCTCAGAATTTTCAATGAAACAACTACTAGGAAAAGAGACACCATTATATGAAAGGAGGTGAAAGTCTCAAATATAAGAAATGCAAAAAATCTCTTACTAGAGGCTCAAGGCTCAGGTAGATTCCCTGCCTGTTCGAGATGAATGATTAGCTAAGCATGAAGGTTTGAGAATACTAAGAACACAGGGCACACCATTACTGCTAAATTCTTATGTACAGATTCTAATGTATGGGCTACATCTTAAAATGCCATTAAAGTACAGCAGTCTGGCTGGCAATCACTTGTTCTAGGCCTAGGTCTTCTCCCAAAACAATATGGAGCTACTGCTCAAACATGTTTCAACCAGTAATGTAATGAGATTCAGAAAGGATTTTAGCCAAAACCAAAGATGAAATTACACCTTCAAGTTATTAATCGATTTCTGATTAGAAACTGTAAAGACTAGTCAGAATGTGAGACACTGGAGCAGGTTGCCCAGGGAACTTGTGGCCACCCCATCCGTGGCAGTGTTAAGGCCAGGGTGGACAGGGCTTTGAGCAACCTGGTCTAATGGAATGTGTCCCTGCCCATGGCAGGGGGTTGGAATTAGATGGTCTTTAAGGTCCCTTCCAACCCAAACCATTCTATGAGTCTATGATTCATGAGTGTTCATCCATCTTGGGCTGCAAATGAAGGGAGATTTGTGTATTTGTATTAACATAGCTTGTGATTCTTCTTCGAACTATGGCCAGTGGATGCAAATGGTTTGGAGTACGAAGGCATTATGCATTTTTCATTATTTTATGTTTAGATAGCAAATAAAAGTTTTGCTCTTTCTTGGAGAAGTTCTTGCTCCATTTCCATTCAGGGATGCCTGGATTTGGGTGAACACTTTTTTATCCCACATCCTCTGAACATCTTTTCTTCAGTTGGTAATCTCTTGTGGTGTCAATGGTGAAAAACCACAAAGAGTGGGCTCTGAACCTGCTTCTGGGGGCTCTGAAGTTTATCTTCTCCTGCTCTCTGGAGTGTGAGTTGTACAGCTGCTTTAGCTCTGTGCACACTGGATGCTGACAGCTGAACTGCAGGACATTTCATGGTTTCTTCAGGCTGCTTGAATGTGTCTTGACTTCTTGCTGGGACAGCAATTGCATGATCCCAGCCATCAGGATCAGGGTGTGAGTGTCTTTGTCAGAGACCAGCTGGCAGAGATAATAGATGGCAAGAGGTACCTGAAAGCAGCTGCTCCTTGGTAGGTTTGAAAAATGTCAGGTTCAGGTGTTGCCAGTCCTACTTGTGTGTCACAGGGACGCTGCTGACATGTGGGAAATTACACTCTGCGCACGCTGTTTCCTGGCCCAGCCAGGAGCAAAGCGAAGCTGTGACAAACAGCAATGCACTCTTTTACTAATATCATTGTTTAAAAAAGAAAAAGGCTTCCAGAAAAGATGAATCCTGCTTTCCTGCCCATAACAATGCATATTTAATCCCAAACCACGTTTATTAACAAGCCCTCTGGCTTCCTGGGGAGAAATGTGCAGAATGCCAGGCTCTCTGCTTTATAGACATGCAAACCACCTGGCTCTCTGGAGTGCCGTAGTAGAGAAGGGGTGAGAAAACCAGGGCGCAGGCTGAGTGTCCGTGCGCAGGAATCATTGCCATGGTAGGTCCCCAGGGAGTTTGCTAAGTGATACTGAGGCATGTGCCTGTCCTGCCACAACAGCACTGCCACAGGGAACAGACTGAAACATTAAACTTCCCTCACTGAATAGATGGTTCAGCTCTTGCGCTGTCCTCATTCAAGTAAATAGCACGTTTCTCCCCTAAAATTATTTTGCATTTCCCTGAAGGGTTCTTAAAATATCTGTGACACAAAGTGCAAAGGAAAAACTACTGGGATTTGGTCGTGCTGAGGGTAAGGTAACAATATGAAGGATATGAGGCAACATAACATTCATTTCATTGTGCTTTACTAGTGCTTGTAATTTACATCTCATCATTTTCAAGGCCTCTGCTGGTAGTATTTCCTTCTTCTAAGAACAGAGGTTAAAGGTATTTTAAGAATTCTAGTTGTTGTGCAGTTAATGGCTTAACACTTTATTCAGAGTAAACCGATTTGCTTGTTTTGAACAGTAACAGTATTTTGCATGTAAAAAAAGGGGAATGGAGAATGTTTTATTGCCAGCACTTTTCCTTACAGGGAGATGAATCACTTACATTCTTGGCAACCAAGCTCAAATTCACAAGAATGCTCAGTTTGATCAACTTCCTTCAAAACACTAAGCTCAGAGTACAAAGGAAAAAAGAGAAAAAGAAACTTGGATGGACTTGGATGCGGAAGGCATTACAAGATGGACATTGAAGCAGGAAGACAATAAATCTAGTGTACAAATTGTTTTGCCCAAAGCAAGACACTGACTTGTTGTTACAGGAGGGTCCAGTCTAAATTAAGAGAGTACGGGAAGGGAATTAAAAAAAACACACCCAAGGAGGAATAGAGCCAGAAGAAAGGAAGACATCACTGCTGATCTGGCAGCCATGGCGGATGTTGTGTCAAACATGAGTTTATTTGCTAAAAAAACAATGTGAATTTTCAAGAAAAATGACCATTCCTTCAGAATGGAAGATAGTGCTGAGAAACAAAATAGGAGAATACAGTTAACGTGGGCATGAGGAACCTGCTGGCATTCATGCTATGGTTTCATGTGACAAAGGCTGAGGGTCCTGGGCCAGCAGCATGGGGTGAACCAAGGCATACCCTGGTTGCTGCTCTCCAACTGTGCCGTGGACTCTGCTGAGGAGGGGATGGACTGAAAATCGTCCCTTTTGGTTTTATTCTAATGGATTATTATTCAGCTGGATTGGTTCCCTGGGCTGGTTCAGCAAACAGCCACCCATGGCGCTGTGCAGCACACCCAAGCAGCACCGGAGAGGAAGAAAAGAAGGGAACATGGCAGGGGGAAAACAATGAAAGCTGAACAGGCATCACTGCTGCTGTGTACCACCTCAGCTGTGGTCTTCAGCACAGCACCAGGCTAAGGCACCTTTGGCACTGCTGCTCATTTCTGCTCAGAAACAGGCAAATGGCAGCTTCAGTTGGACCAGCACAACTGCTTGTTGGCTGAAGCAAAAACAGCCCAAGCAAAACCTGAAGCATTATTTAATGTGGAAGTCCACTTCTCCTAGGCCAGGTTCTGTGTCACCCTGTGGTCATGCAAACAGCTGTGCTTCAGTAGGAAAGCCTGACTGTGAGGAGCAGGGGAAGTACTGTGCCCCAGAATTACGAGTTTCTCCTCTGTATCTCATGTGGTACCTTTTGTTTTCCCCCACCCTTCACTCCAGTGCTCTGCCACCCCACACCTGTGGAGTGGGTGCTTAAGATGAGTGTGTTTCACACCCTGCAGTCAGCACAGGGCTCTGTGCTTCTGTCCAGGGTGTCATCCAAAATATATGTTCACTTAGTGAGCCTAATATGGGGGGATAAAAATAACTAGGGAGGAATGAGAAGGAGAGGCCTAGGAGGGCTGGGCTGGGCCAGGCCACGAAGGATTAGTGCAACTCAAAGCAGGACTCAAGATACTGCAGCAGTGTCAGTGTCTATCACTGTCACAATCACACAATCGCTATTGTGTGTCTTCAGGATCATAGTTTCAGCTTGTTGCCTGCTTCTGCCATGCTCTGCAGTGCCCATGCAGTATGTTCCTTATATGTAGGAAATCCCACACTTTTGGGACACTCCGAATTTACTCTGTATTCACCAAGCAACCACAAACCATTCATAGAGTAAAATTAATGCTTCTTCGTCTGGTTTCCTGCACCCAGGTTGTACAATAGCTCAGCACAGGTCCTAGGGATATGTCCAGGTTCTCCACATCTGTAGCCTTCTTAATCAAGCTCTGGTACAGACAGTCCTCAAAATCTGCGCAGGCAAGCTTTCTGGGCAGAAAAAGAAAACATCTAGAAAATCTGGACACAGGTAGGCTCCAGTCAGAGCCTCCAACATGACACGAAACATTGGACCAAGTTTCCAAGGGGAAATGTGTGGAATCTTTGCACTGAGGTTTTTAAGACTAGACAAAAATGTAATAGTGAAGAGGGACAGCCTAAACTAGTTCCTTCCCAGCCTTACATTCCTGTGATTCCCTGTAAGGAAGGACTGGTTTGACTCCCCGGCATGAAGAATGACAAATGCAGTCTGTTCTCTGCTCTGCAACCTGTTCTCTCTTTATCCAGCCTCTTGCTGGGACCAGCACTAACACAGGATGGACACTCCTCCCAACCCAACAGGGCAGAGCACTGAGAAAAGGGAGATGTGTGCAATGAGTTTGTGTATTCATGCATGAGAGAAATTGTGGTGGCCGTGGTGGTCTCTCATAGTAATGCAGAGCAAGACTGAAATGTGATGAAGGGCTTTTTCAGGATTAAACAGAACAAGAGCCAGTTGTTCTGGGGAAAAGGAAAGCAGTTGCTGTCAAAATGTTTCACCAACTTGGCAAAAATGCCAAGCTGGCCCTGCCTGCAGCATACATGGACTTCAAAGGGCTTATCTTGAATAAGGATTAGAAGGAGCCAGATCACTGCTTCCTACATGTATTCATGAGATTGAATGATATGCACAGCTATACCCCAAGGGCGTGTTTTCCTTCTAATGCCAGACAAGTCGTTGACACCTCTGCCTGCAGGTTTGTGGGACTGGTCTTGCTTTAGCTGCATACACGCAGAGGGAGCTCAGTTCTGACCCAACACCAGGAGAACAGGTCACATTCTCACAACTGGTCTCTTCAGGAGCACAGCTCCACACTGGGAACACTCTGAAACAAATGGTCAGGCCCCAGCTTCAGCAGTGAGCCGGTGGTTCAGGAGGGGTGTGTGGTTCTCAAACAGGATGCAGGCTGAATAACCCTCCATTCCTGAAGAGGGTGGTCCCCGAAGGTCAGGGCTGCCTTCAATGGTGTGGCAGTGTGAGAGGAAACTGCCTCAGAGGGTGCTTTCATAATGCTTCGACTATGAATAAATTCAGCCTGTTGTACCCTGGGTTCCTAAGTGTTAGTCATCAAAAAACATGAATAGGAGAATAAGGTTAGGAAAAGAACAATTCTCCAGCTGAACTTTCATTACAGGATGAATAGGGGTCCTCCTCCCCCACCCTGCTCTGATTTCAAAGGGCTTTGCATCCTGTGTAGGAGTTCTCTTTGCTGCCTAGGAGGAACATATGGATGCAGGTGATACAAACCTGGTAGGGCCCAGCTCACAGAATCACAGACAACCCAAGGTTGGAATGGACCTCATGATGATCTGGTGCAAACCCCTGCTTGAGCAGGAGCAACCAGAGCAGGTTGCTCAGGACCATGTCTAGTCAGATTTTGCATGTCTCCAGAGATGGAGACTCCACAGCTTCTCTGGGCAACCTTCAAATAAACACCAGAGACTTGATACCAGGATAGAAGGTTCTGGCACTTTTAACCTTCATGGTAAACTATTAAATACTTTTATTTTTATTTACTATTTAATTTATTATTACTTATTACAGTTGTTTTCATTTTTATTAAATTATTATTATTTAGTATTATTATTTTTATTTATTTAATACTCTTTTTTGCACTTTTACAAACTTAACACCCCACCTGTAGTATGGCATCCAGCTTTGGACCCCCAACACAAGGGGGACATTGACCTCCTCATGTGTGTCCAGAGGAGGGCTATAAAAATTATCAGAGGGCTGGAGTACCTCTCCTGTGAAAACAGGCTGAGAGAGTTGGGCTTATTCAGCTTGGAGAAGAGAAGGCTCTAGGGAAACCTTAGAGCAGCTTCCAGTAACTAAACGGGACCTACAAGAAACCTGGAGAGGGACTTTTTACAAGGGTGTGTAGTGACAGGACAAGGGAGGATGGCTTTAAAGTGAAAGAGGGTAGATTTAGATTTGACATTAGGAAGAAATTCTTCACTATGAGGTTGGTGAGACACTGGAACAGGTTGCCTAGAGAAGCTGTGGCTGTCCCATCCCTGGAAATGTCCAAGGATGAGAAAATGAAATGAGCCAGCTGCAGTGTGTGCTCGCAGCCCAGAAAGCCAACTGTATCCTGGGCTGCATCAAAAGGAGCATGACCAGCAGGTCGAAGGAGGTGATCAATTTCTGGGGTGCGCGGTTTGAGAGAGGACGGGGGGAAGATCAGCGTCCAGGAGCCTCACCTCAGAGCGACAGGAGCCACTAAGGGAGCCTCAAGTCCTCAACAGGACTTGTCCAGGAGCCGGCAGCCCAGCTCACGCGGTCAGCTGACTCATCGGGGCGGAGCCAGGAGGCTCGGCGGCAGCTGTGAGTGGTTAAAAACCTGCCCAGGGAGCGCGGGGAACAGAGTGGGTTGAGGCTGTTCGCGCAGGCGGTTCGAGCGGGCTGACCGCCTGCGCAGGAGGACTCGCCTGGAGCGCAGGAGGAGGGAGGACTGCTTGCTTGTAGGCGGACCGATCGACCAGCTAAATCATGGTCACAATGCGATCAACAGCTGTTGTGAGGAATAACGTGGGTAGCCAAACTGAGCTTGTCTGCAGACATCCGGCTGTGCAGGTCTCTGGCTGTAGCGAATGCCTGAGCCTGGCACCTGTATTGGATGGAGCCAGTGACACTGCTTGCGTGCGGTATGAGTGAATAACTGATCTGCTCAGGCAGGTGGTGGAACTGAAGGAGGAGGTAGAAGGGTTGAGAGCCATCAGACAATGTGAAACTGAAATAGATTGGTGGAGCTACACCCTAAGGCAAGAGCAGAGGGAAGTGGTTGAACAAGTGATGGATCCCCTTCCCTCCTACCATCGAGCTGAAGGAGTGAACTTAAGGAACAGGGAGATATGGAGGGAGGTCCCTCCTCGGAGAGGTAAGCAAAAACCCTTGCAATCTCTTCCTCTCTCCCAGTTGCCCTTGAATAACAGGTAAGAGGTCTTGGAACTACAGGACCAGGTAAATGGAGATGGAAGGGTAGATCTATCTAGCAAGTCACCCAGGGCTTGTCACTAACCCCCATGCCTTAGAACTTCCTCAACCAGGAAGAAAAGAAGAGTAATTGTGGTGGTGACTCCCTTCTGAGGGGAACAGAAGGGCCCATTTGTGGACCAGATCCACCCCACAGGGAGGTTTGCTGCCTGCCTGGGGCTCAGATTAGAGATGTGAAAAGGAAACTCCCTGATCTGGTGTAGCCGTGTGACTACTATCTACTGCTGGTTTTTCAGGTTGGCAGTGATGAAATTATTACAAGGGGTGCAAGGGCGATGAAAGAGAGACTTCAGGGCTCTGGGACAGTTGGTTAGAGGGTCTGGAGCACAAGTGGTGTTTGCCTCCATACCTATTACAAGCAAGGGTGAAGAGATAAATAGGAAGAGTTTGCAGATTAATGCATGGCTACATGACTGGTGCCAAAGGCGGGGGTTTGGGTTTTTCAATCATGGGCTGCTATATGAGACACCTGGTTTGCTGGTAGCAGGTGGGATACAGCAGTCCCAGAGGGGAAAAAGGTTCTTGGGGCAGGAGTTAGCAGGGCTCATTGATAGGGCTTTAAACTAGATATGAAGGGGGAGATAACTGGGCCTGTTAGGGACAAGCCCAAGAGAAACATGCTGGGGCTTGAAGGATGGTGGACTTAGGGAGGACTCTCAATCTATTACTTCATTTGAGGGATTGGAGAGTTGTTTAGACCCTGTCCTGCAGGAGAAAAAGGGTAATAAAGCAAGAGTTAGCAGAGCTCACTCACAGAGCTTTAGGTTAGATTCAAAGTGGGAGGGGGCTGTAGCTGGGTTTGAACTAGTGGGGCATTGTTCTAGTATTACTGTAGACCAGAAAGCCTTCTGCCTCCTAAGGGTGCCACTAGCGTGCTCTGCTTGCTCCCTGAAATGCCTGTGCACCAATGCACTCAGCATAGGGAATAAACAGGAGTTAGAAGTCTGTGTGCGGTCTATAGGTTATGATCTGGTGGCAATTACAGAGACATGGTGGGACAACTTGCATGACTGGAATGTGGTCGTGGATGGCTATGTCCTTTTTAGGAAAGATAGGTCAGCAAAGTGAGGTGGTGGAGCTGCTCTTTATGTGAGAGAGCGACTAGAATGTGTTGAGTTCTGTCCAGGGGCAGATGAGGAGCAAGCGGAAAGTCTGTGAGTACTAATTAAGGGGCAGGCTGGTATTGGTGATACATTTGTGGGGGTCTATTATAGACCTCCTGATCAGGATGAAGGAGTTGATGAGGCT
>NDXB01019269.1:8496-26288 GCA_002631895.1 Agapornis roseicollis
CAAAAAATGAAAGGCCTTTTCAGGTAAAAAAAAACCAAAAAAAAAAAAAAAAAGGTAAGTAAATGTGATTTTAATACCAGTGGGTTTGTGGCAATTTAATTCTGTTGATTTCAGAACTATACACTTGGTATCATTGACCTTTAAAAAAAGAGATTAAAAAAGGAACTATAAGGGACTGTTATCACTGCTATCATTCTCACTAACCAATTCAGGCATCTTTAAAGCACCAAGAACTGAACAAAATGGTTATTTATAGGAATACACAGGTACCCTCAGATTTTGGAATACTGTTAGTACTGTGGGAGTTCCTGTGCATAAGCAAAGGTTTTTTTGCTATTCTTCCCAAATATTTATATTTACTTTGAGTGTGTTTATTCTGAGGTTTTCTACAATATTTGCACAACCCTCTTGAATTTTTTTCCAAGATTATGAACCAGTTAACATTCAGAAATCACTTTTGCATTGTGCATACGAGCTGACTGCAGAGAAGGCACTGTGGCGGTAAATCAAAGAAGAGGCATTTGATCTAGTATTTCTAAAATTTACTCTTAGATCAAATTTTAACCAATCAAGTTTTCGAAGCTCAGCAAAAGCCAAACTTACAAGAGCTAACAAACTGGGAAAGCTCCTTGACTAAAATGGTTTGAGTGTCTGCTAAGAAATTCTGGCCCAATGCCAACATACATTCCCCTCCACCTATAATATTATAACTGTATTTTGGAAAGCAAAAAATAATCACCATTTGGAAGCTGTATTTCCTCAGGTAATATAGGTAAAGCACATAAAATTCTTCCTGCTGAAGCCAATGTAAGCTTGTGAAATCTGCAAGCTTCTAGGAAGCATTTATAAAAAGGTGATGGTGTTGGCCTCTGCCTGCAAAGGCCTTCCTGTGGTGAAGGCCACAAGTACCATGCACAGGACATATTTTTAATATGAAAATGGAAAGAACAAGCTCACCCAAATTTGTGCTCTAGGCTTGGACTGTGAACACCAGCAAACTGACTCAGCTATGTCCAGCTGCGAAGGATGGGGAAGTGCACAGTCTATCAATGGCTCCTACGTGCCTTTTTCTGCCCTCATATCCAAATGTCCCACAGTCACCTTCCAAACTCATGTGTGTGGTATAGGGATGGATAAAAATTCATGTTAACAGAGAAAACTGATTTTCAAATGTACCAGCACTTTCCTCCCCGTAGTTGGAGGAATGATTCCATCCTCAGCCCAGATTTCTATCTTTTTATCTTTCTCTCCACTTAAAGCAGAGGGAGATGGGATGGCATGTCAGAGCAGTTGCCTCTCTTTTATATGGTTAAATTAGGAAAAATAAAAATACAACGCACATAATGGTTAGCTTTGGCAATGACTGCTAGTGTGCTTAGACTGAGACCATAATGATGAGTTCCATCTTGGTGTATGAGTATGGATGAAAAAGCAAAAGAAATTTGAGTTTAGTTGACCCACACATGAAGTTATTTGTGTGTGTTTGGTAGGGTTTTCTTTACCTGTTAAATTGACATATTGTCTTGGAATATTCTTCTCACCCAAAGTCTTAAGTTTTGAAAATTGTTGTTTACCTGTATCTTCTAATTGTGTAATTTAGTTCAGTTTCAGCTTGCAAATAATTTCCTCTTTAGACTTGTTTCCTTTATGAATTATATAAGGAAAAAGAAATCCTTCAGCCTTTTGCATTTAAACACCCTCCCTTGGCACTGCTTCTCTTGCAGGCAGTGGCACCATTTGTGGAACAGAAGTAAGGAATACATGTATTATCTTGATTTTATAACTAGCAATATCTCACACTGATAAAGTCCTTTGAGAAAGCAATAGGATAGGCTGGCAGATAACATATTTAATTAATATAGCCAGAATAAATACCTAGAAGTGCCACTATGTATGAAATGACTGTGTCAGCAGTGAATTACTGCAATTCCCACCTCCTTAAATTTCAGGAAAGAACTTCCATTTTCCTGAAGGACCACTCTTTTAATAAGGGGCAACTGAGAATTGATAAATAAGCAAGCAAAACCGTAAGTCACATTGTGCCAAGCTCCAGTATACAGGTGATCCTGACAGGCTCACACAGCCAGCAGGCAATTTCGGTGCTCAGTCTGCCATGATCATGTATCAGCTCTGTGCTGAAAAATTCATCACTGTAACTGAAATGCATATTTGGTTCTGCTTCCCTGAAATGCAAGGTCAGCCTGTAACATGGGGTTGGCGGCCTCACTCCCCACCAGAACTTTACAAATCTTGCTCACTTCTTTCTTTGCCATTTTCTCATAGCAATAATGTGCAGTGAGCACATACATAATACAGGGAAGGTTAGTTCTGTCATATAACAAAGTTAATAAAAGCCTCATGTGAAATTCTTACAGTATGTTACAAGTTTCCATTCATATAAATACATGTACATTTGTTGTGGTTCTTTAAAAATGCTAAAACATGTAGCATTTTAACATGCATTGACTGCTCATGGCACCTGAGTGTCACATCTCTGCTGAGGTTTTGCTGATTATTCCCAACAGCGTGGACACGATGTGGCATGTTGGCTGGGTATGAAAAGGGCTGTGTTGGATAAAGTAACAAGGTCTGTTATGAAGAAATGGCTGTTTTCACTAACACAATTCGAAACTTTGACCTTATCGATACTTTCTTGATGAATACTCTCCTCCTCTCTTAAACCCACATTGTAGTACGTACATGCATACACATGTAACTGCTATAAGGCTTTACATTGAGATTCAAAGGACAAAAACTCTGCATATTGCACAGTCTACATGGAGTTTGTTTGAGGATGCTGTGATCAATGCAAAATGGAGAGGTTTGGTATGTAAGGTAAAATTAAATCTTAACTATCTTTTTCACAGAACAGACTTTCCTCTTACTGCTAAAATTACCTGCTAGGCCAGACACACCACCACCAAAGAACACTGAGGAATTCATGAAGTCTCCATTGGTGCTTCATTTATATCTGGCCTAACGGACAGAATGAAGTCTGGCCTGTAAAGTCAATATAAATATAATTACATTTTCTCCAGCGATGGAATTAGTACCAGGTTACTGTTAAAGATACGATGATGTGAGTCATTATGATGAAAGATGATGAGCCTCATGGTACTATTCCCTGTATCCCTGAGCACACTCTGGAGGTGGAAGAGGGACCTCAGTTGGCAGCTCACCAGTTTTCACCCTCTCTGACATAACATTCTACTGCTCTGAATACAAACTGCTCTGTATCCACTGGAGCCCTGGGATGCTGTTCCCTACATCTCCTTACTGGGGAGCCCAACAGGATGTGCTAAAGATTTCCTGACAGGCCATGTGCCCACCTTTTTCCTGGTGAAAGCAAGGACTAGGAATAGGAGAGGGGAAGGGCTTAGTTAACCATAGACTTGTATTCTCTGCTTTAATGTACAAGTCAATTAGAAAATAAACTGCTGCAGATTCCTGACGCGTTTCTTGCGCATCAGGAGATTCATTTTTCCCTCAGTATCACAGAAAACATGGTATTAGCTTAGAGTGATAAAGAGCTAATTCTCCCTATTTAAAATTGTACCTCCTGTGCCAATATGCAGTAGACCATCAGTTCTTAAGAATGTTCTCAAATGAGATAAAATCAACAAACTGAAGCCAATTTTCTTACACATAGCCATAAACCTCTTTCAAAAAAGTCTGAAATTACACTACATAGTATTTCACCTGCTGCTTTACCACTGTCAACTGCAGTGATTTAGAGCAAAGCCTTGCCTGCTTTTCGATGAAAACAAGGGAGAGATTTGTGCTCAGTCTTGCTGCCAGCTGGATTCTGTGTGCAAATCAAGCCCTTGTACTACCCTTATTCAGTGATAAGGGTACAAATAGGGTGAGGGGTGGTTGGCATTTTAGTTCAGATCAGTAGTGCTAATCTGAAGGAAATCTCCTGATTGTCTCACTTACCGCAGGTCAGAGCATATGAACCATATTTGTGGGTGAAACCAGTGTTGGAAAGGTAGTCCAGGAGGACAATTCTGTGCTCCAGGCAGACAGCACATAGGACCAGACTGAAAAACATAGCCACGCATACAATATGTGTTTGGGGTCCTTGTTTCTGACTTCAGCTCTGCTCCCATTTGGCTCTTTAGCTTTCTAACATAGATACAGCCATCTGACACCCAGCATCCATCAACAGATAAGAAATTATTATTGCATTACAGACTGTTGGTTTTACTACTAAAATTGTTTCAACTAAGTGCTGGAAGCCCTACAATAATATAATGCTCATCACAAATGAATTGTTCTCATGATTTAAACTCAAGGCTTTCAAATCCCTAGCACAGGCTTTTTTTCTTCCTAAGCCAAAGCAGCAGCTTTACTTTTGACACTCTCTTATAGCACATGCACACTAAAAAAAAAAAAAAAAAAAAAAAAACAAAAAATATTTCTTTTCCACTTTGACTTACATGTCAAACATGCTTATTTACTCATAGGTAAAATGAGTCTTGGGTTCAATTATTTTCATGCTAATTACATGCTTTTAATCTATAGTTTAGTGAATTATTAGTTACAGCTGCAGTGAACAAAATGCACATAGACTAGGAGAAACACATCCCTTTGTAGATGGCTGCTGTAGATCCTTTCTAAATCCTGCCAAGCCTCGTGAGTTAAGACCCAAGTAGTTTATAGGCTTTGAACAAATGAGCACATAGCAATGTTTTAGAAAATCATTGCCATCTCCCTGTTAGGTAGCACTCCCGTTGTTACTCAAACCACTTCAGGTGTTCAGAAACATGGGTGTCAAGTTACGTGGCTGTAAAGGCTGAAAAATTTGTCACAGAAAACTTCAGATTCCAAGGTGTTCAGTCAGGATTTTGTTCAAACCTCTTGTACTGGTTTTTAATTTTCCTCTTGTCTTTCTCTCATTGCTATGAAATGGCAGGTGGGTCAGATACCTAAGGTCAAGCTAGGATAAATTAATTTACAAACTTTCTAGGTATCCAGATTTGCAGTTTTAGCTGCACCAATTTCTAGTACATTAAAATCACACACTTGTAATACTGTTCCCTTCGGAACATCTGAAAACTACAGCATTAAAGAATTAGTCCCCAGAGTATTATTATCCACTTCCAACTGATGGGGTACAAAGAGACTTGATGACTTCTTCAAACTGCGGTAAAGCTGGGAAAGGAACCCAGATGTCCTGTTTCCTCATCCTGTTCCTGAACCACAAACCACATGTCCTTGCCTTATTAGCAACAATCACAGCACATGAAAACAGACTATTTATATCAAAATATTTCATCTGTTCTCACTCATTATTCCCCAGCTCACCAATGTCATTATGTTGGCAAGGTGACAATATATTTTTCCCAGCACAAACAGATTGTTAGGTTTCCTGCTGAAATACAGGCTGCACAAGAAGAGTTCCCAAATAACTAAAATCAAAAGGACCATGTTTTCAGTGAAACATCCTTGGTAGTGCAGCAATGGGAGAGAAGATTTCTTAACATCTTCCTCAGTTGACTTTTGACAGCTGTATTAAAAGCACAGATGAAGAAAGGATTACATTGTAAATATCAACCCAGAATGAGGTAAGCCAAAGGGAAAAAAAAAACAAAAACCCCCAAACAAACAAACAAACAAAACCCCACAATAAAAATGGGCTTTGGAAAGTTCTGTTTTTTCAATCATTTCAATTCTTGTTCAGTATTCCCCAAATGCAGGGATGAGCCTGTACCTCCTATGAGGTACATCCCCAGCAGGATGGTGCCTGTCATGGATCAGGCTCCCTTAAAGCACAGGTGAGTGTGAAAAGCCCATTAGAAGGTGGCTACAGGTGGGGCTCAGGGGTGCTGAAGGCTTTGGTTGGGTGTCCCAGCTCTCACACACCACTGGGAATGCTACAACTGCACATCTGGAGCTAACTTGCTGTGGACAGGCTCTCACAAGCTGCAGATGGGAGACAGGATCTCTGCAAAGCGCAGGTTTAATAACGGCACTGAAACAAGCAGGATATTCAGTTGAGAACTCTAGCTGAGTGTATAATTGATAAAGCAAAGGGAGCGCTGCTAGCCATTTGATATGCTGGATGTTTCCTTTATATAAACAGGGAGAAAATGGAGGAGGCTCTAAGAACAAAACCTTGCAGGAGAGGTGGAAGGTGGAAGAACAAATTGATTAAAGGAAGTTAACAGATGTAGAGAAATGCATATTTATACATCAACTTAAATCTAGTGAATTGTATTAATTTGGAAGATTTGCTATAGCACTTTAGCCAGATCTGTTCCTAAGTCCTTGTATGCAAATTAATAAAGCTATTTAACAGTCTTCAGAGTTTGCATAACAAGCAGCGTTGGACAGACAAAGAGACCTGTGCAAAAGAAATCAGACATGCACATTTAATAAATCTTGTTACAAATTGCCCAAGTGATTACATATTCCCTGATTAGAAAAAATCATGCTTGTTCTGGTAAAATACTTGCTTCTGTATATGGGAAATAACGATGCATCTTGGGCAAAACACTAAAGTCATTAAGAATTTTGCTACTGAAGTCAGTAACACCACATTTCACTCTATATCCTCTATTTCAGGACCTCTCAAGTTCCTGACACTGCTTAAGCTGCCTCATCCCAGGACTCAAGTGGCAGCTACAATCTGTCTCCCAGATGCAGACATCTTAACATTGTTTTGTGTATATACGATGTGTGACAATTGTTTTATTTTCAGTGACATGCAGAAGTATGGTTGTGTTTGTTAGGATGTAAACAGCAAGCACACTGCTCCTCAACAGCACACGAGTGTTTGCAAAAAATTTCAGGTGACTAATTCCAAGCAGACTCAGAGCTGAGAATACAACAGTGATTCACAATGATTAGGTTACACAAATTGATCACAAATTAATAGGAACATTTGGGCTAGAGTTTTTTGCCTGCTGACCATGTGATCCCAAATATAACCTTAAGAAATCACCCCAGTAGTGAAACACAACCAGTTCAACTTGAGAACTGTGGAGGGAGAAGGCAGCTAAAGAGCACTATATTTTCATCTGTTACTAAGTCAGAAACACTCCACTGTACATGTACTTGGGTTCTTTTGTTTTTTCTCATCCCATGTTTGCTGACTCAGTACAGTCCCAGTACAATCCTGAAGCCCTCAGTTGTTTAACACTGTGAGTGAAACGGGCACCATAACCTCTGCGTGGCCCTGGGGCTGCATAGGAATTGTTTCCTGCTTTCTGCAAAGGAAGATTCCTTCAGATTTTGTTAAATGATAACAAATAAGGAAAAGCAGGCCTCCTCTAGTTGTAGCAATCCTATCCCTCCCACTGGGCTTTCGTAGAGGTGACAGAGTTGAAACTCCCAGATTTTATTTTCAGAACATGGTCATTTCTCATTTTGATATTTTAAAGTAAACAGTTCTCTGTTCCCATGTATTATTCAAGTGGAGAGAAATGGGTATCCAGTGCATACATAATCAAACATCCAGCCTGCACCAGGCAGCCTTCTCAAATCACTTGAGAAATTTCCTTACTGCTTTTGTTATCATTCTTCATTCACCTCCTCCCCTTATTTAACACTTCAAATATTGCATCTCATTTTATCCCACAGCTGTAGGGTGAAGCAAGCAAGATCTGTGTCCCTTCAAGCTCCCCCGAACAGTGCTTGCCCACAGAAGAGAGGTAGCTGCACAGATGTTGATGGTATCACGTTAATACAGAAATAACCTGTTGAAAGCAGATTTGTTTCAAACCTTTCAGTGAGAAAGTACCCGTTTCAGACAGAGGAATTAATGATTTTTAACCTGCCTATCGTATTTTTTCATTGTCATCATGTAAAATAGCTATTGGTGTTTCAGTCTAGTGTCTCAATCAAAAAGAATATTTCTGTTACTGCCAAAATATTTACATGAAACTGCTATTCAGATCAAATTATCTTGAAACTGCAAAACATGCATGGATTCCAAATTATTCCTCTTGAAGAGGTGGTTGCATATTGAAATTGCACAACAGAAATTGGAAAACACATCAGATTCATGCGAATGGCAAAAATAGCTGTTAAAAGAATTCCTCTCCTTAACTGCAGTACCGTAACAGGCACAGGATTTTGCTTTATTTAAAAACATGACTTTTCACTCTTTCAGACAGACTGGTTGGTTCTGACTTTTGTTTCCACAACACTAAACAGGAACAGCTCTGCACAAAGAGAACAGTGGCATGGACATGACGCATTAGGAAGCTGAAGCACAGAAGGTAAAAGAGTGATGACTGTTCATAGAATGACAGACCAAAAATACAAAATCAAAATCACAGTAAACTGTCAGAACTGGTCAGTGCTGGTGAGATCCTGTTAGCTACTCTATTGTCTTTCTTTGTGTCTTACGTTTATCTTTCAGGAGCACATCAGTTAGTTACGAAAAAAGACTCAAAAATGTAACCAAAATGAGGACAGTACTATGAGTTTCAAGGTTTTGTCTTCCTTTGCGTAATGCTCTAAATATCATTGCTGGTTTTTTATAAGGGTTCTATGTTACAATGAAAAATGATATGGCCATATTAAAGATGTCCCTAGGAGTACTGTGGTTCCCTAAAAGAACCATAAAGGTAAATTTGAAAGAATCACAGGAAGGACTTTCTAATTTGGCAACAGAGGTGAGGGATCATTTCTCATTTCATTTCTGGATGAATTATTTATCCAGACTTAGCAGACAGAAACAATGAGGAGTGATGCTGCAAAACACAGAGTACAGCATGGCAATGGTTTTCTTTTAAGTAATACAAGTTTCTTTTCATTAAATCCTTCTGTTGCAAGAAGTTGGACATAAACAAAGCTATTGTTTTGATGAGAAATGTGCTAATCTGAAATAGTCCCTTAAAACAATTTCTTTCATAAGTTAGTTCAATTCTTTGAGATCAGGCCTATTTTGGGAGGTAAGGAAAGGAACCATGTTTTTATCCCTGTCATCACCCTCAGGCAAAGTGCTGCACAGCTGAAAATATGACTTCCTGTGGTATTCTTAAGCAGGCTTGGTAGGTGTACATGTCATGTCTTGAAATGTGGTAAAAGAAGGCCCATGTTTTTCCATTTCCAGAATTGTACTGGATTTCTTATTTCTTTCTTGAACTGTGGGTGTGGTGGTGTATCCTTTCCCCCACATCCTCTGGGCTGGACTAGGGTGGGACTAGGTAACTACAAAGGGTGGGAAGGCATGGGTCATACCAACAATGACTCCTGTTCCTTGGCTACAGTGGGAAGTGAGAGGAGGGATAATTGGTCATTCTGTGGCAGCCTTATACCACTCTTTCCCTTGATTGTAGCCCAAGTGGAATGGTATATTGTTACTGGGGTTTTGAAAAGATTCTAGTAATTACCGAGTTCGGTTGTGGCCAGGATGGAGATTTATTACTGACTAAAGCAAATCAACATATGACCCTAGTTACCCCAAGAGAAGCTCTTTGAGCTCCGCTGGAGCATGCCAGGCTGTGAACAGCATTTCCATTTGAATGGGACACCTCCCAGTGGTCAGGAACTCTCAAGTCTTCAATAATCAGAGAAGCACCACTGAAACATGGAACTTGGGCTGAAGTCCGCTGCTCCTCGAGATTAAACCATCACCACCTGAACTGGTATGTATATGTAGTTATTTTTGTATATGTGTGTATAGATGGCTATAGCAATGGTAGGAAATTCGGTTGACAAGGGAGGAAGGAAGGAAGGAAGGAAGGGAATGGAGAGAGGGAGGGAGGAGATGAATGGAGGGAGAGAGGGAGAAAAGGAGGGAGGAAAGAAGGAAGGGAGGAAAGGAAAGAACTAAAAGAAGAGGGGAGGAAGAGAGGAAGTCACACACTATTGTTGTTACACTCCTGATGTTCCAGGTGAGCAGAAGAGGAGCAGAGTCAGTCCCTGCAATGTCATTCACGGAGCTGTTAAGAGGAGCAAGCATTAAGCTTGTAATTTTCAAAAGATACCTAATGCAATTTTTGTATTTATTTTCTTAGACTGACTCCACCTTACCATGGCTTTTTTTTTTTTTAATGTCCACATTCAGGTCAAAATTTTCTAGATGAAATTGCTGATAGATACCTTATTTTTTTTCTCCTAACTTTAATACTTAATCTCTAAACCTTCTGGGAGACCAGTGGAAATTGATTAAGTGTATAAAACTGGAACTTCACTCCTCATTTTCCAATTAACTAATTAGCTGTGTTTTCCCCTAACTCTTAGCACCTTTAACTTGCACCGTTTGTCAGTTACAGATCTTCCTCTCTGGTATCTTTTGCCTCTCCCCAGTTTACTCTTAAACTATAACTTCTAGAAAAAAAATTTCCATTTTTATCTTCCTGTTACCAGGCTATCACAGGAATCTATCAGTGAGAAATCTGATTGATAGGAACAGGAGGAGCAAAATCCCTGTACAGGTTAGCCATTTGATGGGCTAAAATCTTTTTGTCCTTTGCCTGATCTGGTTGTTAGGCTCCTAAGGCTGACAACAGGTACCCCCAAAGCCTTCTGTGTGAAGAGATGACCATAACTCTGAAGAGCTGGCCAAAACCAGAACTGATATACTGAGACTTCTGCTTGTGGTGTTATTTGTTTTTATTCCTAAACACTTCCACCATGGTCTGCTCAGTAAAACAGTGACCTTTTGCCAGCAACATAGAAAAACTACTAAATAAACGTGTGGTGGGATATTTGAGAAGCTTTATTAACTTTGGCAGGACTAGTACTGCTAGATTTTAAGTACTTGCTTTGGGGCGCTGAGTGAGGATATCACTGTGTCTAGTTCCTGAAAAGGAAAATATATACATACATACGTATAGAAGCATCTATGCACTAATGAAGATAAGGTGTAGTGAACTCATCTTTTGTTCTGCTCTGAAGAGACTAGACACAGCATCACAAGACTGCCTACAGAAGCTAGCAATGATTTCAAACTGGCTCTATGCTATTCTTCATGAACCTTATGGGCATTTTTTATCTTTCATGGGTGCAATTGGTACTAAAACTTAAGAAATGAGATAGCCCTGGGTATGTTTATGATGCTGCAGGGACAACAGGAAGCATTTGCATCCACCAGGTCTTTGTATGTGGTAAACATAACAAAAGCCAATCTGAATTTTTCTGTTAAGAGAATAATTTATACTGAAATAGCATCAGTTACAAGATTAACACAACAGGCTCATCCAGTAATGTATTTGTATACATGGTCTTTTCTCTTTCTATGGCTAGCTGTAATCAAATTGCGCATCACTTCTTTTTCTGACTTACCTTGTTATTCAGTTCCCACTGAGTATCTCCAATGCTACTGTCCTGAAGTCTTTGCACCTCTGGTATCCACCTTCAGCATTTCGAATGTCTTTTGTGTAAATGACAAATTTTTACATTATGGAAGTGATACTTATGCATTGTACTTTAGTAATCCACAATTTTGTGGAAAATAAATAATCTGAAAATAAACCCGACTTTTGCTTTTCTGTACTTTTTGTTCAAATACATTGTAGGTAGACTTCTGTCCTTTACCTGAATCAGGAAAACTCCTCTGATGTTTAGCAAAACTCTTCCTGCCCATTTATGTGACATTAAAAAAAAAGACTACTAATAGTAAAAGAATTTTCCTGACTTAAAATTATTAAGCACTTGAAACCTAATTCAAATACATTCAGTGAATGACACAGATTGTAATATTGAGGAAATGAAGGAGCACAGAAAAATAAAATAAAACAGCAAGCAGCAGGGTTGAGGTTAGAGTGCCAATGCTAAGGGTGGAAGCTTGTATTTAAATACAAGAAAAAAATAAGAGGCTTGACCAACTACAATGTTGAACAGTCATAAAAACCTCCAACTCTGAAGGTTCATACAGCCTTGTTTGTGAGGTGGCCAGTAACATTGCAGATGTTTGCATAGAGTTACAGCTGAATAGTTCTCCCGCCCTTTTAGCTGCCATCAGCTTTGCAAGCTGGGTTTATGGTGTTGGTACAGAAGTCTGAGAAATGGGCAAATGTAGAATAGGAATCTACGCAAACTTGATGGAGTCTTACTGATGAAACAGCAAATGAAGCATTTCCTGAAAAGGCAGATACTAGTATTCTATTTATCAATGTTATTTAACCCTGACAGTTCTGGCTGGCTTCAGTAGCTTCATATGGCTTTTTAACAAGATTTTGTATTAT
Source organism: Agapornis roseicollis (assembly GCA_002631895.1). Taxonomy (NCBI): domain Eukaryota; kingdom Metazoa; phylum Chordata; class Aves; order Psittaciformes; family Psittacidae; genus Agapornis; species Agapornis roseicollis. Next base: position 20,640 of record NDXB01019269.1, read on the forward strand.
GCTGTTATGCTAAATGGTGATGTAATGGGATTAACATTGATTTCTACCTTTCTCTGTGAGCTGGCCATATGATGCCATCATACAAGGTTTCTGCCCAGACAGCCAAAGGCAGCCTGAGATGTGTCAGCATGCCAGCAAATCCCTTCTGTGGTATTTGGACTTCTCTAGCAAAATCCTCTGACTGATTTCTCTGTCACTGTCAAGGACAGATGCTGCTGTGAGAACAGATTGATGAAATAACAAAAAAGTTCTGGAAGCTGCTTTTTGACTTTTTACCAAATCTTAGCAAGGAGGCATGTTTGTTTCTCGGTCCTGATGCCCATGTCTGAACCTGAACTTGTCAGGCTGTGTTAATGTGAAGCATATTTGGGTTAAATTATGGCTTTAGGACTATATTCAAAACCCAACTGGTAATAACTCATGTAACACACTCACAAGGATATTACGGATTATCTAAGGCAATTCTGGGCTAAGTGGTGTGAGGAAGAGATTGAATGGGTAAAGATGGTCACACATTTGCTTTCATTTCCTCAAGCATCTTTCTGAACCAAACAATCTGGACACTTAGATGAACAGGAAGTCTGGATTTGATTTACCATAACAATACTTCCAAATAAGTTATATATTTAGTATGCTTGCATATGAGTAGCTTGGTAGTAAGCATGAAAAAAAAATAAAGAAGCATTGTTGTAGTCTAATTGTTTCAACTCTTCCATCCACAATTCATCTAATTCTGTTAATCATTTTATGCTGTACCTGTAAGTCTTGCTTCACAGACAATACGGAAACTCTCAACTCAAAAAGCAAAAGCCTGCTCCTTTTCAAAGACACAAGTTTCAACAGGGAAATAGCTGCATGTTTTCCCTCTCCTCTTTCTGAGGAAATAGCTACATTGATTCATCACTGTTTCACCTAGCTTTCAATTTTCACTCATATCCTACAACTTGGTAAAAACTGTTTCACAAAAGAAAGAAAAGGAAAATAAAAACCAAATGAAAAATAAAATTCCCCCAGCCAGCTTCATTGCTTCCTATTCAGAATAAAATCAGTAATCTTATTTTGCTTGAAGCAATCAGATAAACAATGCCAAAAGCAAGGTGAATATCCTGCAAATATAATAGGTAGAAGATGTAAGTCAGTCATTCAGGGCTGGAACTAGCTCAACCAGGGACTTACTCAAACAGCTTTCAAATCCTTTGCAGGCTATCCCCAGCTCTTGAAATATCAAAGATTATAGTAAATACCAATATAGATTTTTTTTCTGTCATGACTTTTTCAATCCAGTCTGGAAAAGTCATTGTAATTAAATTATCTGGGGAAAAAAAAATCACAACTCTCTCTCCAAAGACAGTGAGGGTTGATTAAACATCAGGAATCAGAATGCAACATCTGCATGTAACAAAGTCTCTTTGGCAATGAAGTTCAAAGGGCTATGAATGAAATATGTACCTATTAATATGGCTATGAATGTGTAAAATATGTCTGCATTTAAATCTATGAGAGGAGTTAGTTAACAGAAAGTTGTTTTCTATTTTTAGCAATGCTCTTCATGTATTCCTTTTTCCTATAACTTTTTTTCCTGTCTTTTTTAATATTATAAATATGTGAATGTATATTATGTTTATGTCTGTAAATAAACTGCAGCCTGTTTGTACTTTGATATGACATAACAAGTATGTGACATCTGAACTGGAGCAATAAGGATAGCACTGACTTAAGACTATGCTGAGAGTTCACCCTGATCAGATGAGCTTCAGAAACATCACTCTGGATGTCATACAGGCCCACAAGTGTCACTGTTGATATCCAGAGGACGGATAGTCCAGATGACAGTGAATAACCTCGATTCCTGTGAATAATCTGGCCCACTTGGATGGGTGCAGTACTAAGATTTGAAAAACAGAAGGTAGGGTATATCTTGCAATGAGAGGGTTTGGAAAGTATATACAATTGGTGAAGCAGTGGCATGAAGCATTATGCCAAATATGCCACAGGCATATTTGGATTGGTAATACATCTTAAAGGCATTCTTCTTTTTTGCTGGAAGAAAACTTTCAGGAAGAGCAATGATTTGAATAGGAAGTTAAGCCTTAATGACTGAAGAGCAATACCTATATGAAGGTGTGTTATTATTTATCATTAAAACACATTTTATTTTTACTAAACAGAACTGCACAAACTAAACTTTTCATCTGTTGCTTCAGTGCTTTTTATACTTTACCAAGCAGGTTATCTGTGCTGCCTCAGGAATGTCAAGCTGAAACATAACAGAAAGCTGATGTTCTCTTTAGCTGAATGTACTCTGTAAAGTCTGGCACTGGGTTAAAGATTCTTGACACCAGCAACACTGAGTATTCTGTGCTGTTTACAGCCTGAACTGTAACAGTGTTAGTAGGTATTAGCATGGGAAAAAAGAAAGAGCTTGAATCAAAGAGCAGATGTTGACTGATGAAAGCTGTAGGTAATAAAAAGACATATACAGAAACAGACACTGTTTTTCAGGAAGCGCTATTACTCACATTTACAAACATTATTAATATCAGCTGGGTGTATTGCTCTCTTCTGGGAGCCTCTGAAATTGTCTCACAGCGCACATTTGGTTAAAAGATTTTGAACCACGCAGGCCTTGAAGTGTGAAACAGACAGTTTCATGTTTGCACCATTTACTTTGGGAAAAAAAACCCTGAAACAATGAAACCACACTCCATCTCCCCTCCCTACTCCCCCACCTCCTTCTTCCCCAGCCAAATTAAGCCCCAAACCCTTTTCAGCTTCTAAGCAAAGAATTAGCAAAGGACTTCATGGGACTATAAAACTGCTGTTACTCTAAGTCCATAAGGAATGGTCATATAATACAGTAGCAACTGTCTAATTTCAAGGGTAAAGATGGCATACCTCAAACTAGTGCCAAGCTACTGTAATTCCAGTGACCTCCACAGACTTTCTCCTCTTCTACATGGTAAAGTTTAAGCTCTTCAGCCCATCTTAAAAACTTTTTTTGATTCATTTCTGTGCTCTCCTCTCCTTAGACACAAAATGCCAAAAAGATAATCACAACCCATAGTACAACCTACCTGTAATTGTTTGCCACTTATGAACTGACTAGTTCTGCTATCCTGAGTTCTGAAAAAAAGCGTTTAAATTCAGAATGTAAAGAAATGGGCCTCCCATTTACAGCAAAGAAGTAATTGGTATTATCATTTGTGCTGATCAAAGCTGACATTTTATATAAGTAAGCAGCAGCATTTGCTTTGGCTTCATGGATTTCACATTTTTCTAGCTCTACATGTAGAAGAATATCAGCAGCTCAGCTCATTTCACCAAATACGTGTTTAGGGAAAGTTTGGGTTGATACATGCTAGTCAGAATTGTAATCTGGTTCTCCTGTTTCAGCTTGGCCAACAACAAATGTATTGGAAATGCCTCAAGAGAAAGAAAACTTCTCTCCTGCTAGCTGGTGAATAGGTGCTTTGGGACATGGATTGATGCTTACAGTATGTCAGTACTTCTGGCTGGTTCCCAGTCAAATCCTTAACTGCTTATTTGGTTTATTTCCGTTGTCTACTTTAAATTGGAAAAATGTTAAAAAGGAAGCTACAAGATTGAAAACAGTTAGAAATTTTTATGAGGTTAAAACACACTTCTCATTCCATAATAAGGAATTACAGACATAACAGTAAATTGTAACAGCTAAGATATACTTCAGTGATAAGGGCTTTGTATCAGAAAAACAATTCTTTTACTCTACTCTTGATAGGACCTATGATTTATTTATTTCAAAAATAGAAGTTTGGTTGATATTGGCCAAGAACATAGATGACAGTGATCTTCATGACTTGCAGAGGTTAGAGCAAGTTGGCCGTGAAAAATCAGCTTTTTTATAGGAAGCTGGTCACAAGCACATGCTCACAAAAAGGGCTACCCACCTTGATCTATCCATTATCTACCATACTGAAAGAATGAATATAGGAACTGAGAAGCTGAGACTTCAAATCTGCTTTCTCTGAGATGCTGCCAACCAGACCATCATCAGGAGTCATGGAAAAATGGTTATTTCCAAGCCTGCAGGCTATCTGATGAGCATTTTTTGACATTGCATTTTTTGCAATACATTTGCATGAATAGAGTCAAAGACTTGGCTGGATGGCAGCTCTTTCACTTTGATTAGCATGCTGTTTACTTACCATGGTGCATCTGCCTGTGGGTTCCACATACTTTCCATTTTCTTCCTCAGCTTAAGCCCCTCTGCCATATTTCCTCCTGGCCCTAGTGTATCAAAGGGTGATAGACATTCATTTGGCTTGGTTTTTTCTATCAGATTTCATAGTACTCTTCTTTCACTAAAAGGCAATGAAAGAGCATAAATCTCAATCTAACATGGCATTTCCCTGGGAAAGTGGTTTCCTCTTTACATAGTTATAAATAACTACTGCTCTTTGAAGACATTTCTTTTTCAGAAAAGTTTTTGAGATACCAATGAATACTGTTTGGATGACAATTATGATGCATAAATTTTACCTTGATAGCTTATCTGCAAAAGAGAGAGATTTAAGTTTATGGCTGCATATTTAGAGCAATGTGCAAGATCAAATGGTCTCTACAGAACCGCAGCTGGGGGTCTCTAGCATCCCATATCTGTTTCCTAGACATTTACTGATTAAGGGATGCAGATGAGAGTGTCCAGCAGAAGGCAGGACACCATGGGTGTGTGATGTCGTGGTTTAAACCCAGTTTCTACTCCCCTCCCCCTTTCTTTCCTTCCCCACCCCTGCCCAGCTCCTGGAGGGATCAGGAGGAGGATCAAAAGAATGTGACTCCCACAGGTTGAGATAAGAACAGCCCAGTAACTAAGGTATAACACAAACCACTACTGCTACCACCAATAGTAATGATGAAAAGGGAAATAACAAGGGAAGAGAATACGATACCACCTGCTGAAAACAAGCCTGGCCAACAAGAGAGTGTGTCCTTCTGGGTAACTCCCCATTACCTCCCTGGGCATGACGTGCTGTGGTATGGAATGCCTCTTTGGCTAGCTTGGGTCAGGTGTCCTGTCTTCTCTCCCTCCCAGCCTCGCCTCCTCCCTGGCAGAGCATGAGACTCACAAAGTCCTTGGTCGGAGTAAACATTACTGAGCAACAACTAAAAACATGGGTGTTATCAGCTATGTTCCCAGGCTGAAAGTCAAAACACAACACTGCACCAGCTACTAAGAAGGAGAAGAATTCACTGCTACTGCTAAACCCAGGACAGTGCCCAAAAAGACGATCCTGGCACATCACCAAGTGCTTCAACCCAGGCACTGAAACCACCAGTGAACAGAGGATGCGTGAGCCTGTGTGGTTGTGACTTGGTTGGCTTGAAACTGTTGTACAGCCAGGTGTCACCTGCCAGCTGGAAACAGCCAACTGACAGTGGAGGGAGCGGAAGCTTTTTGTTGGCCTCTCTGCAAAGCCCTGTCGTTCTGAGCAGTCAAGCAGGCATGTTTAACCCACCATCATCGTGAATGCTTACACACTAAAGCCAATATAATTTTTAATTTTTGGGGTTTTTTTTTGTTTTTGTTTTTTTTTTTTTCCCTCTCCTTAGGTTTTTTTACAAGGCATTTTTAATTTTTTTTTTGTTCTTACCTAAACTCATTCCCTCCCC
>NDXB01019271.1:0-13633 GCA_002631895.1 Agapornis roseicollis
CAAGCTCTGGTCACAGGGAGTTAATTCCTTTGAAATAACACTCTTGCAGGTTTATGGTGGATTATCTCTTTGCTATATGTGCTGGAACAACACTTTCAGTCTGATATGTCTAGACCCAGCACCAATGGGACTCACTTCAGTCTTGTCACATTAGGTGCTTCTCTTTGGAAGCATCTTTCTTAGCCTGAAGTAGGCAAACCAGAACATAAGATCACATGTCTCTGAGAAGCCTCTTAGTCCTGGGCAATGCCAAGCATGACATCAGCTAACACAATACTGGGGAAGTTTTCATTATGGTTATTGTCATTACTGCTACTGCTGGGGATTTCTCGAGGGGACTGTGTTGCGCTTGGAAGCTACTCAGCTTGTAGCCAGCTTGGGACACCAGCTTATTACTTCAAAAAATGTGCTAGAATCCTAGTACCATAGCATCCCAGACTGGTGTGGGTTACAATGGACCTTAAAGCTCCTCTATCTCCAACCTCTGCCACGGGCAGGGATCCCTTCCACTAAAGCAGCTTGCTCCAAGCCCCTGTGTCCAAACTGGCCTTGAACACTGCCAGCAATGGGGCAGCCACAGCTTCTCTGGGCACCCTGTGCCAGCACCTCAGCACCCTCACAGAGAAGAGCTTCTGCCAAAGAGCTCAGCTCAGTTTCCCTCTGGCAGGTTAAAGCCATTCCCCTTGGCCTGTCCCTACACGCCCTTGTCCCAAGCCCCTCTCCAGGTTTCCTGCAGTCCCTTTAGGTACTGGAAGCTGCTCTAAAGTTTCCCTGGAACCTTCTCTTCTCCATCTTGCATGGCCCTGCTTTTTCAGGAAACTGTAAGAAATAACCATTTTCATAAATGAATCTCACTTGATTTTTAAATTAAATTTCCCTTGTCTACTTTTGCCAAGACTATCCTGTGATATTATTTACCTTCACACAAATTTCTATGGGAGTGCATTCATCTCTTTGTAGGCACAAAGCATTATTATCTTAAATGCTGTTTTCCTTTCTCTGATATCCTTCTGACATGTTTTCATGAACTAATTAACCCTTTCCTTTCCCAGATTTTCTGTCTTTTTGAGGCTAAACTAGCAAGGCTTGTAAATCCCTCCTGTAACACAACCTTTCTGTGCTGGTGAGCAAAACATGAACTCTGCTGAGTGGCTGAAGTTGAGCTCTGCTTTCACCAGATTGTGAACATAAGATATCATGAGAAAAATCAAAGCTTTAGATGTTCCCTTTAGCACTTATGAATACCCCTCATATCCATAAGACTTGTGTAGGCTGATCTAGGGATGGAATTTGGCTCTGAGAGTTGCTTTTGAATACTGGGCATAACAACTCTCCCTAGCCATGGTAGTAATCTTGAGTGAATTCTTTATCGATGCTGATATGTATGTTCTGTAGTATCATTACAGGAAATTCAACATGCGGAATGGGTACAAAATAGGCAATAAAGATCACCAGTGCAGGATGCCCTTAATAAACAGAGCTGCTCCATCAAGCTTAGATAATTGCATTGCAATCACATGGGAAAATGTAAGGACACATATATTCCCTCTTGTTTTCCTTTTGTTATTTAACTGGTGTATAGTGTGGCTTTCATTAAAAAAAGCCCAACAAATCAATCTTTATTGGCAGACCTCATTTGGTATAAAATCATAGAATAGTTAGGGTTGGAAAGGACCTTAAGATCATCCAGTTCCAACCTCCCTAACATAAGCAGAGACATCTCACACTAAACTATTCCACTCAAGGGTATCTGCTGGTAGAAACCAGCTTGTAAAGGCATCTAGAGTGTTTTCAAGATACCAACTCCCCTTAGGAAATACAGTATATACTAATTTGATGTCCAAATGTACATGCTGCTGTCTCCAACAGATGATGAAGAAAACTACCTTCAGCAAAACCACAGCCATTCTTATCTATGGACAAGGGACTATAGAGAGACATAGAGGCAATCATAGAGAATGTGGAAAATCTAGTGGTTATGCAGTATACAGCCTCATGCAGCTCAGTGATGCAAAAGCTCTACTCAGTGCTTGTCAGGCCACATATGGAATACACTGTTCAGATATTTTCCCTGCTATACAAAAAAGATGTGGACAGGCTGGAGTGAGTCCAGACAAGGGACACAAAGAAGATCCAAGGACTGGGAAGCTGTTTAAGGAAAAGCTGAGAGAGGTGGGTCTATACAGCCTGAAGAAAAGAAGGGATAGGGAGACCTTATGCCATGTGCCGGTACTTAACAGGTGGCTACAAAGAAGACAAAGACCCCCTTTCTACAAAAAGCTCCGTGGAAAAGATGAGGGGTGATGGGCACAAGTTACTCTTTGAGAGATTCCAGCTGGACAAACATGGAGAGCAACCAGCTGTTGGAATAGTCTCCCTAGGGAAGTGCTGAACTCCTCAACACTGGATGCTGTTAAGGTAAGGCTGGACAGGGTGCTGGGCCACCTAGTATAGGTCTTCCTATACCTAGAAAAGTCAGACCAGGTGGTCCTTGAGTTCCTTTCCAACGTGGTATTATATGAGTTTAGGCTAAGAAAGTTGCGGTTGTTCAGCCTGGAGAAGAGAAGGCTGCGTGGAGACCTCATAGCAGCTTTCCAGTATTTGAAGGGGGCCTATAGGGATGCTGGGGAGCGACTCTTCATTAGGGACTGTAGTGACAGGACAAGGGGTAATGGGTTCAAACTTTAACAGGGGAGGTTTAGATCGGATCTAAGGAATAAATTCTTTCGTGTGAGGGTGGTGAGGCACTGGAATGGGTTCGCCAGGGAGGTTGTGAATGCTCCATCCCTGGCAGTGTTTAAGACCAGGTTGGACAGAGCCTTCGGTGACATAGTTTAGAGTGAGGTGTCCCTGCTTCTGGCAGGGGGGTTGGAACTAGGTGATCTTAAGGTCCTTTCCAACCCTAACTATTCTAAGGCACATGAAAAACAACAAAGTGCTTGGTGGCAGCCAGCATGGCTTCACTAGGGGGAAATCCTGCCTGGCCAATTTGGTGGCCTTCTATGATAAGGCTACAGAACTGATGGACAGGGGTGAAGCAGTTGACATCATCTACCTGGACTTGTGCAAAGCGTTCAACACTGTTCCACACAGCATCCTTGTCCCTACATTGCAGAGACATCAATTTGATAGGTGGGGCACTCGGTGGATAAAGAACTGGCTGAATGCCCGCACGCAAAGAGTTGTGGTCAATGGCTCAGTGTCTACCTCGAGGGCAGTGACGAGTGGTGTCCCTCAGGGATAAGTGTTGGGACCGGTCTTGTTCAACATCTTTGTTGCTGCCATGGACAGTGGGATTGAGTGCGCCCTCAGCAAGTTTGCTGATGACACCAAGCTGTGTGGTTGGGTGGATCCACTGGAGGGAAGGAATGCCATGCAGAGGGACCTTGACACGCTTGTGAGGTGGGCTGATACCAACCTCATGAAGTTCAACCATGCCAAGTGCAAGGTCCTACAGCTGGGTGGGAGCAATCCCAGGCACAGCTACAGGTTGGGCAAAGAAGAGATTGAGAGCAGCCCAAGGAGAAGGACTTGGGGGTGGTGATGAATGAGAAAATGAACATGAGCGAACAGTGTGCGCTTGCAGCCCAGAAAGCCAACTGTATCCTGATCTGCATCCAAAGGAGCATGACCAGCAGGTCGAAGGAGGTGATCCTGCCCCTCTACTCTGCTCTCATGAGACCTCACTTGGAGCATTGTGTGCAGTCCTGGTGTCCTCAACATCAAAAGGACATGAAACTGTCGGAACAAGTCCAGAGGAGGCCACGAGGATGATCAGGGACTGGAGCATCTCCCATACGAAGACAAGCTGAGAACATTAGGGCTGCTCAGCCTGGGGAAGAGAAGGCTGCGTGGAGACCTCATAGCAGCCTTCCAGTATCTGAAGGGGGCCTATAGGGATGCTGGGGAGGGACTCTTCATTAGGGACTGTAGTGACAGGACAAGAGGTAATGGGTTCAAACTCAAACAGGGGAGGTTTAGATTGGATCTAAGGAAGAAATTCTTTCCTGTGAGGGTGGTGAGGCACTGGGATGGGTTGCCCAAGGAAGTTGTGAGTGACCCATCCCTGGCAGTGTTCAAGGCCAGATTGAATGAAGCCTTGGGTGGCATGGCTTAGAGTGAGTTATCCCTGCTTCTGGCAGGGGGGTTGGAACTAGATTATCTTAAGGTCCTTTCCAACCCTAACTATTTTGTGATTCTATGATTCTGTGATTCTGTGATCCTATGAAATGTACTCAGGAGTTTCAAAAGAGGGGTTCAATAGCTTTTTCTCAAAGAAATGAAAATTTAATGGTAGACCCCCACCCTCATTTGAGGACAGCTTAGGGATCACGATACCTATCTCCATTAACACCTGCATGATAACTAGAAATAAAGCCCAGATGTACTATTTTGCTACTGTGGGTAAGGGCAAGAACATGAAAGATAAAGAAAGAATGATGTTTTGGAGAGGATGTTGTCTGCAGAGATCGCTAACATCTTCATCCCTTTTCAGATATCTTTATCCAACTGAATTAGAACTACATATAATATGTACCTGGTGTCTTTTATCAAAATTTCATTCATTCCCTTTCAGAATCTGAAGTATCTTTCGTACTTCAAGCAGGATGTATCATAGGTTCTTGCTTGGAAAATACCACTCAAACACTTGAGAAGAGCAGCTAAATTAAGCCTTCAAAGTGTGTTTGCTTATTATAAGAATATTGTTAATATTGAGAATGGCTGCTCGGTGAAAATAAAATACAGATGTATAAACACACTGCGGATAGAAGAGATGTATTATAAACTGTTAGCCGGGAATTTATGTAAGAACAATTTGCACAGTGTAGATAATTGTGTCTTTATAGTAAGCAATGTTCAAGCTGAAAAGGCTGCTCAATTGACTAGGTTTTGGGGATTTTTTCCTGGTTTCTGTCTCTAATTTCGCACATGCAGATTTAGTCACTTTAAGGAACAAAAGGTTTTGTCTGGGCTGAAGCATCAGTCACCAGCACAGAACAATGCACATCATTAAAATATGTCCACACAGTGTTATGAACAGACCTGTGAGTCAGGACCTTTGGTCAAGAAGGATATGTAGTAGATGGAAGCAGTTACTGAGTCCTTTCTACTAAGTGGGTAAAATGGGAAGTTATGAACTGGAGACAAAATGATGCAGAACTTTGTTAAGTAAAAATTTTAAAGTAGCAATTATCATTGTCTAATGATAAGAGAATAATTACTGTCACCCGATCTTGGGTTTCTTTGAAAACTCTTTTAAATCATTAGTATCAGAAGTCACAGCTACTCGTTATACTATGGGCCAAGGTACAACTAGCACCATCTCCTAACTTTCAGTGACATCAGAGCTCAGTAGAATGGCTGCTCTGCCTCACTACCCATGAAGTGAGGAAAAACAGTTACATTTGTGCATACAGTACCAGTTCATGTTGAACTTCTTCAAGTTGGACTTGAACAAGGCTTTTGATGGCAAATATGAAAAAAACCAAAGAAATCCATCCCAGCAGCTCTTGCCGTACCTGCTTCATAAGTGGTGGCGTGTGCGGTCATGCTCCAGGTGCTGGACCGCCGACCTTTGGTGACCATGACAGAGAACTCGTACATGGTGTTTGGCTTCAGGCCAATCACAGTGTGACTCAGAGCAGTTGTATCTGCTGACTGCAAAGAGAGAGAGAGGAGAACATCTTTAAAGATACTTCCTGCTAGTAGCTAAGCAAAATACAGATGCAGAGGATTCCCTTTTCAAGCAAAATAGCTCTGTCGCTACTGCACACCTTAATGGGAATATTTTTAGTATCATAAGCAGTTGAATAAATTACTGTGATGCTTTCTCTTTGCCTATTCCCACAAACAGTAATTTGCCACAAACAGTAACTTTTCCACATGTAAATTGGAAGCTAACTCTATGCCTTACATCTCTGTTTGTAGCAGGACAAAAAATTGCAATATTTTCATAAATAAAACACCCATTTTCAGCCTCTTTGATAGGTACCTGCTCAAAAAAGTTTTTAATTGCTGATTTTGCTGATTTTTGCTGATTTTTAGCGTAGGTTCAGAAAACATTCTTATCCCAACAATGGTCTTTACTAGGGCTTCCCAGTTTCTGAAGTTGACATGCATTTATGATAAAGATCAAAATATGACCAGAACCACTGCATAAAAGTTGCATTTTTATATTTACAAAACATACTTTTTCTTGGTTAAATACAACATGTTTCTACATTATACTATATATTTGAAACATACTATTGATCTGTCTCGTGTGATATGTTATGAACAACTAAATGTACTGATGCTGATGTGAATATTAAATTGTTAATTTATTTTTAACTGATTTAGCTTTTTACCTCAGCCTGCAGTTAGGAAAAATTTGAGCTCAAACTAGGGTCAGAGAAGACAAGTGAGAAGAAAATTATCAGACAAATTGGTGGCAATTGGGTAAAATCAATTCCCACGCTCTTCAGTTACAGAGCCTGGTGTGCAATCTCCAGCATCCACAACTTATAGGACAGTGAGTAAATGTGGAGCACATTTTTACATGTCTATATACCTGTAGACTAAAGTTAGCTGAGTAAGGACAAGATACATGTGACTTTTGATCAGAAGAATACCTTGAGGTTCACATTTGTGAATTGGTTCACAAAAAGGTGCTTTCTGGACAGTAATGCCATTCTGTTGCTAATCATCAGACGATTCAAAAATCACTTGACCTGTACTGAAAATGGGACATCAGGTTTCCACCACACCACAGAATAAAGCAGCAATATTCAAGTGGGGGGTGTGTGTGGGAGAAATTTACTTTGCAGAGAGATTAATTCAGAGCAGCCCTGCAGAGAAGGACTTGAGGGTGTTGGTTGATGAGAAACTTAACATGAGCTGGAGGTTTAGATTGGATATAAGGAAGAAATTATTTACTGTGAGGGTGGTGAGGCACTGGAATGGGTTGCTCACCTCCATCCCTGGTGGTGTTCAAGGCCAGTCTGGACAAAGCCTTGGGTGACATGGTTTGGTGTGAGGTGTCGCTGTCCATGGCAGGGGGGTTGGAACTAGATGATTTTAAGGTCCTTTCCAACCCTGACTATTCTATGAATCAACAATTCTATGATTAATGGCTATATTTGCCTACATGGTACACTGTTTCACCACAAGTTCTCTCACATGTTTTGCATGCTACTTGATATGAAAACTTAATGCAGCACAAAATTTTGTAATATTTATACTCAATTAAAACTCCTAGTTCTTGGAAATTAGCGACTTTGTAACTTATCTGTACTAAGGGTTTACTCCAGCAGAGAATTTCCCTCTGTTGAAAGCCGTATTGAAGCAAAGACATCACTTAAAAAAGTTCATAAACTATTCAGCTTGCTAGAGATGGCAAAATCTACCTGTTGGAGTTTATACAAATTACTATTTGAATAAAGCTGGATTTTAACATAGAGAAGAATAGTTCTCTCCCCCAGAAAATATTTTGCAAGGAAGAAAATAATTTATAACATAAAATACTTCTCAGCATGACTGAGAGTAACTAAAACTGATAACTATCACGGTATAAGTCCTTAGACGCTACAGTCAGGAAAAATTCACATGGAAAGAAACAATAGGGTTTGAACCTATTTCTGGATAAAATGGCCTTTAGTGGAACATAAAGACATAGAGTTCTTTCTTGTAAAAGAAAAGTTATTTGTCTCCAGCTGCGTGTTTTTCTTTGACTCTTTTGCTCAGTACTAAATATTAGCATTTCAACAGTAGAAACATCCTTGAAGTTAGTATCACATTGAGATGAAGGGGGTGTAACTGTAGGAAGTACATTTAGTAATACCACTGGGTAGCTGTTTGGGACAGTTTGCACAAAATAAAGTTGGCAGGGCAAAGTTGGATTTACAAACTTCCCACTTCCATGAGAAAGGCTAAACCCTTCATTATGTTCAGATACATGGTTCTGAAGTGATGGGGGACTTTAATGGGAAAATCTCAAAAGACTTGGAAATTCAACGACAAAGCACAGACAAGCGCTTTGGGAACCTAATAGGGAGCCTCATCCAAACCCCTCTGAAGAAAGGAAGTTTTCTCTGCTTTTTTCAAAGAATAACATAATAGGCTTTTATCAGTTTTCTTAAAAAAAATGTGGTTATTTCAAGAAAACAGACCCTCTTGAAAGATTTTTCATTGTTTCTGCTTTTTGGTGTTAGAACTGGAATAAATGAATCAGACTGGCTATTTGCACGTTAAGCACAGGCTGGCCAAACTAGAGATGGTGGCAAAAAAGGTGACTTCACTCTTGCTGCTCTTTAGTCTCCTGCATCTGAACATGTTTCAGAGCCCTGTGTGTGGCTTTGTGAGAGATGTCCACCTACTTGATTAGAAGAATGCCATTGAGCTCAGCACCTCCAAACAAGACATGCTTCTCCTGAACACTGGATTAAATGGGTTATTTTTGACCATTTTTATTTGTCACCCACCATTTTCCCCTGCATGCAGCTCACTACATGCATTGGGAAACTAGAGAAAATGTTATGACTGACTGTGAGTGGCAAAATATTATGCTGTTTTTTCTGGAGCTTTGAGTTCATCACTAGAGCTGGTAACTGGGACTCACTATGCTTCCTGTGCTATACTCCTCTATTTTCTGGACATGGAAATCCATCTCTAAATAGGAGATGAAGCAAGGTAAGGCATTCAAAACATTCCAATGCATCATTTTGGCATCGTTAATTACTTGCAAGCTCGTTATAACTGCACGAGCATACAAAATTTGTGTCTAGTATTGCAGGTCACCATGTCAGCATCTGAAGTTGCCCTAAGTATGGCAGTAGATAAAAAAGCAAGGTATGGACTTTTATACCTTGTAAGATGTACTATTATTTAAAAGCTTTACAGGGGTCAGCACCTTCAGCAAAAATCCAGCTGGCCTGAGTGGGCTTTCCAGCTGGCTTGAAGGCAAATCAGATGTAATGAAATTGAAATGAATAGTTTGTGGCAGCACATGGACTCAACCAAGCACCAGCAAGACAGATGCAGACATATCCTGGGAGAGCTGAAAAAAACTGCACTCAGGAAAGGGATTGAAGGCAAAAGCTTCTCCATTATCAATCCCACATCTTCCAATATAGATTGATCTCAAGATCAATCTGTAGGACAGATATATCCCAAACCTGAAAAAGGTGGAGAGCCATTCTCTGGGATTTAGAAAGGGCAGCCTATATTCAGACACATCATTCAGGCTCTAATCAGAGCAGCCTTAGTACTGGATAGAGCATGGCCTGTTCTGCAATACTTGTAAAAATGACTTGTTTGGACAAGAGAACACTGAAAAATAAGGCATCCAATTGCAGTATAAAAATACATCCATAGCAAACAACTAACTATGGATCAATATGGTCCTTTAGGCAAGGGAAAACAACTGTTATGGTAGGGCAAGGAAAGAACAACACACTTATCATGGGGAAGGTGGATGCTATATGAGATGCAATATTTAAGCTGACAATAGTGGGGATATATAGCTTACTGTTCAAACCCAAGCAAACTAAAAAGCCTGAAGTCTATGCTAGCTCCTTTCTATTCCCTGTTTACCACACCTCTTTGCTGCTTTCGGTGCTGCTTCCATTAGGACTTGAAAAGAAATTACCATACAGTAGCACGCTCCTGCCAATCCATTCAAATTGTGTTTTCTCATAAACTAGCCTTCCTTTTCTGCTACTTGGAATATGCAATATGGGTGGGTGGAATTGTCATACAGTGTGGGTGGTTTTGCAGTTGGTATTTCTTCCTATTCACGCTACACTATTGTGCTCCTAAATCTGTGACTAATTTATGTCTGATTGGTAAAGATTAAAGATCAAAACTTTCAACAATTGGCATGTGGAATTAAACTATGGCGTTCATCCAACTAAACACATGGGTTTCTAGGGATCAGTACTTACTCAGGCAAGTTTCCTTTTAACTGAAATGGGAGATTTGGTTGAGAAAAGTTCATAAAAGCCAATTCAGAGTCTTTGCAAATAAAACATGAACAGATGAGATAGCTCATAAATTCGTAATGTTAAAACTTCACCTTATACTTAGCATTTGTTGAATAGCTTGTTCTCCATCGGACCGTGTAGAAGCGAACCTCCGTTGTCTTTTGATTCTTTGGGACAGAGTTATCTGCCCAGATGACCCTCACTGCATCATGCGTAAGTACAACAGCCTGGACACCTACTGGTGGGAGCATGGGGGTGGAGATATCTGGGACTGAGGTAGGGAAATCATCAAGCAAAGGATAAAAATCAACTTCTAATGGATCAATGGGGTCTGGGTCCATATATCAGTAAATGAGCATTCCAAATTAAATGAATAGGTAAGTTAAATAAAGAAAAAACCAAACAAAAGAAAACAAAAATCAAACAGCCACCAAGGGGCACACATCACAATGGGTTAAATGCATGGCATTAATGAGGAGGAGGAACATGAGGAGAACAGAAAGAAAGGCATTAATGCAAAATGAGAACGCATCAAGAACATTTCAGTCATATCACTACAACAAAACTAAGCAGTGTTAAGTGCCATTTCCCATGACTTGTTTAAAGACTTCGAGGTATGCTGGGTTTTCTTCCCACAAGATGAACTCAATGCATAGTGTCTGTCCTATATTCTCTTTAAAAAACAGATCATGTAAACAGCACATTATTGGAAACACTACAAAGTGGAGAGTGTGTCAACTTCCAACCTGATCTATAGACATGACATACCCTCACATGTTTAGAAGTTACTCATGCTTTTCTCTATTGTCAGCCTCTTTTAGGCTCTTCTGTTGATTTAACTTTTTGAAAGGAACATATTCTGCATCTGCTTAAACACTTTTAGGCAAAACAGAACATGAAAATTTCACTTCTGAAAGTGCTGCTGTGAAAAACTTGCAGTTGTATGTTTAATATTCTCAGTGTGTTTAATGTGCACATACAGGCATGAAGACGTGGATTATCTTTAAGTAGGCTTCCTCCTTAAGGAAGAAGCACATTTCCTCTCCGGTGTGTCTGTGATGGAGTGGTCTTTGGGGAACAAGATGCTGAGCACCAAGGACATGCCTCAGTGGTGCATTATGCAGTGTCAGAAGAAATTTCTGGGTTAATTAGCGAGACAGTGCCACATTTAGTTTCACTTCCAAAAGTTCAGGCCTTTTGAGTGGCATGCTGACACACTCAGTTAACTGAGGCTGTCGAGATCACTGTTGCCATCTTTCTCCTTCTACTTCATTGCAAAGGAGGCTGCTCTGAGTCTGAGATATGAAGGTGTGAGAAAGCAAACAGATGCTGGGTCAGCAGAAGGTTACTGCTGTCACAGCCAGCAGATAACAACCACGAACCAGTGTAGAGGATTTTTCTTCTGATCAGTGTTCAGTTTTGCCCAAATGACATACGTGCTCTTGGCTTCTCCAGGGGTCTGTCTCTGCCCTTTGGAGCTGCACGGTGATGGCACCCATGTGGGAACCAGAGACTGTTTAAATCATAGAATCATATAACAGAATGGTTTGGGTTGGAAGAGACCTTAAAGCTCATCCAGTTGCAACATTGTGCCATGGGAAAGGACACCTTCTGCTAGACCAGGTTACTCAAAGCCCCATCCAACCTGGCCTTCAGTGCTTTGTTGGAATATCTCCATCTTTGTGGAAGCACCCAGCCATCTTCTGGCTTACCTTTAAAACCATACTTACTCATTATTTACCAGTTGTGATTTTTCTAAACGCAATTTCAAAATGCTGTGGTAAAGTGAAGCAAAAGCACTCCAAAAGGTTGTTTGGTTTGGTTTTGGGTTTGTTTGTTTCAATCTAAATTAATGTGATAATTAATCAAAGCATAAACCAATCTAATGTTTCCTCATCAACAGTTGCTACAGTTTTTCTGCTCTATGTACAGTTGCAGCCCCTGGCACTCTTTGATCACTCCTTTTTTATGTTTTTTTAATTTTTATTTAGAACTTTGGGAGGTTACAGCCTTTGAAAGCAAAAACAAGGAGATAAGGATCGCTACAATTTATAATAAGCCATTTAAGCAATCTTCTTGCGTTGCTTCTCTCATTGAAAGCTGATTTATAGGAAGCTTGAAGGTGAGTGTTGATGGAAATGAAGCAACTTTGTTGTTGTAGTGATTCAAAACACAAAGATATGATCCACATGGTGTGGAATGGGCAGCTGAATCTCTTTTTTACCCCAACCTAGAGAATCGAGCTTCTGCAAGTTGAGTTAACAGCTTCTTTTCCTGAAATGAAGTTGTCAAGAATTGGTGGTAAACTTCAAAAGGTGAACAATGACTGTTTCTGTTTGGTTTATCTACAAACTCAGAAGTTGATGTGATTGGAGCTCTGTTGGTATTTTAGCAAATATCACACTTACTTTTTCTTTCCCATACTGACAAATGTAGTCCTGCTGTAGGGAAGATTATGAAGACAGGCTGTGTTTAGCCACATAAAATGGTCAGACCCAATCAATCAAGATAATTCATTTTTTGAAACACATCACCACTGACTTGAGAAAGAGGGAAATGTCTATAATCCAAGGGTGGCTAAAAATAGGCCCCTAAATACCACCTCAATTTTCCACCAAAGTTTCATTTGTTATTATTTATGTGTAGGCATCTGTCATTTGGTAATTGCAATCTCTTGACAGAAAATAGTTTTTTGCTCTGTTTGGTGTTCTTTTGCGAATATTGCATGTTATGTAACCATAGTTTGCACATCATATCCACACCAGCAAGGACTAGAGTATGTCTATATATAAGTTAAATGGACATAGCGTTTTGTTTTCTTTAGTGCACAGGATGCATCAGCTCATTTGCTTCTTGGGGAACACAGTTCCTTGTATTGTCCTGCTTTGATAAAAGCCTTTTTTGAGATGTTCCCCTGTGAATAACCCCATCCAGTTTCTCCTTTTAGATGCTTTATCCTTTGGGTGGGAGGTGGTGGGGATCTCCAGGCATAGACATGTCTCAGCAATAAGAAAGAAACACCAAGGTGGACTGCTCACAGGTGATCATTGTGTCCATTCACCAAAACAGAACCCAGTCCTGAATTACCTTTTTCACACCTGGGTGTCATTTCATTTATGAGAGGTTATATACAGACAGGAAATCAAATCCTGATTTTTAAAGAGATTCAACAACCAAAATCTTAAAACCCAAAAGTATATATGGATCCTGAAACAAACTCACTGGAAAAAGGTTTTACAAGACACACATTCAGCAAGAATGACCTCTGTATATTCCACACAAGATTAATAATTTTCAGCCAGAAATTTCCTGACACTTATATCTAATGTGGCTTCTTACAGTTGCCCTTAATCATGTAATTAATATGATTGGTTTTTTTTCTCCTTCTGACTTTCCAAGATTTCTTATGGGAATACTTCACAAATATGGATAAAAGCTGTTTTTCCTTGCAGAGGCACTGAAGCACCATTTGGTTGATTTATTCCTCATGGTCCACCCAAGCCAGCGTCAGTGATCGGGTTTGCTCTCAGTGACACAGCTCCCCTTCCAGGCAGCTCTGAACACCATGGGTGAAACACAGGAAAAAACCTTCACCAAATGATGGTGCCAACCAGAGGAAAAACATGTGTTTTGATCCCCCTTCCCCCCCCCCCCCCCCTTTCCTTTTTCTTTTT